>WNGS01084635.1:5171-21042 GCA_020271785.1 Procambarus virginalis
TCTCTTTCTCAGTCTCTCAGTCTCTCAGTCTCTCTCTCTCTCTCTCCTCTCTCTCTCTCTCTCTCTCTCAGCGTGGCCTACACACGCCCACTGCTTCTCAGCTTCTCTTTGCCTCACAGCCCCTCCCTCCCTCTAGCCCATCGGTCTCTTGATCCATCTCTGCATTCAGTTCGGCTCTGCTTCTCACCCCTTTCTCCTTGCTCCCACACTCCTACTGCCTCGCACTCGTCACCATTAGTACTGTATCCATCTCTCTCAAAAACTACACCAATAGAAACAAATAGACAGAAATGCTCTGAGAATTCTGGATACAGTGTTTCAGGAAGAGTTTTAACGTATGATACACAAATGCTGATGGAATTACAAACAAAGCAGAGGAAATTGGGTTAGCATCACTAGATGAAACTAAAGCCATTGGGCCAAACAACGTATCACCATGGATGTTAAAGCAGCAGCAAGGCCCTCAACATACCTCTAATTACGCTGAGGGCCTGTAAGTTACTCATACTTAAAGTGTAACTTACAAAGGGTGAATGGCCTAGCTGCTGCAAGAATGCAAACGTGGTACTAATTTACACGAACGGAGATAGAGAAGAGGCACTGAAACAGACATGTGGCACTCACAAGCTTACACGGCAAAGTGTTGAAAGAATAATAAGAATAAACTACAAACTTAGAGAGAATTAGGTATGTAAGCACCACCTTGGGGTTAGGAAATCATGCTGACGAACCTACCGGACTGCTATATAAGCAACGAAAATAAATCAGGACAAATAAGACTGGGCAGATTATGCATTCTGGACTGCCAAAAAGCCTTTGATACAGTACCTCATAAGAGATTATTACACAAACTCGAGAGACAGTCGGGAGTAAACGCCGATCTATTGACAGGTGTTTACTCTACTGTCTAATAGACAGCACTCGAAGCCACAAGGGAGAGGTTGGGGGGGGGGGGACGAGAAATCGGACTGGTGTAGGGGTAACAAGCGGAGTACCTCAAGGGTCACTATCTCTCATTTATGTATATGACTGTCTACTCTTGAGGTTATCTTGAGATGGATTCGGGGCTTTAGTGTCCCTGTCGGCCCGGTCCTTGACCAGGCCTCCACCCCGCGAAAGCAGCCCGTGACAGCTGCCTAACTCCCAGGTACCTATTTAACTGCTAAGTAACAGGGGTATAGGGTGAAAGAAACTCTGTCCATTGTTTCATCTCCGGCGGGGCCCGGGATCGAACCCCGGGAACTCACAAGATCACAAGTCGCAGTGTGCTGTTCGCATCGGGACCGACCGGCTCCCCCTGAACTGTCTACAACAGTTTTTGTTGTTGTGTGCTAGTATTTAGATACAGCTATTCAGAAACAAAGATTCACAAGTACACGGGCACGGGGCTATGGTGAGCCCGTCGTAGACTTCTGCAACAGTTGAGTCTTATAGGTTGATGTTTGCAGACAATGCAAAACTAACGAGAAGAGTTGTGATAGATGAGGACCATAAGATGAGGACTGTAAGCAGCTCGGACTAACTCCAAACTGCAGAGTCTGAGAAATGGCCTCTTGAGTTCAACACTAGCCCGTGTAAGGTAATGGGAAAGTATAAAATACTTAGCGTCATTGACGGAGTGGAAAAAGAAGAAATGTTCAGAGTGAGTACCAATAGAGGAGATGGATGGAAGCTCGAGACTCAGATGAGTCAGAGATATGTTAGAAAGTTTTCTCATAAGATTAGCGGGGAGATGGAATGAACAGGTACAGGTTGTCGAAGGCGACTACATTCATAATTGTAAAAGATATAATACGGAAATAGATCGGGAGTCATTGTACTTGACCACCGGCGGATAGAAAAGCAGGATCCAAGAGCTAATGCTTGATCATGCAGGCACAAATAGGTAAGCACACATACACACACGTGTACACACACACACACAGGCGGGTGGGGCCATGACTGAATGGACAGCGCTTGGGACACGTAATCCCAGGGTCCGGGTTCGATACCGGCCCCTGGCGGAAACAGATGGGCAGTTTCTTTCACCCTGAAGCCCCTGTTACATAGCAGTAAATAGGTAGCTGGGAGTTAGACAGCTGTTACGGGCTGCTTCCTGGTGTGTGTGTGTGTGTGTGTGTGTGTGTGTGTGTGTGTGTGTGTGTGTGTGTGTGTGTGTGTGTGTGTGTGTGTGTATTCACTTAGTTGTATTTTTTACGGGGGTTAAGCTTTGCTCTTTCGGCCCGCCTCTCAACTGTCAATCAACTGTTTACTAACTACACTAACTACTTTTTTTTTTCACACCACACACACACCCCAGGAAGCAGCCCGTGACAGCTGACTAACTCCCAGGTACCTATTTACTGCTAGGTAACAGGGGCATTCAGGGTGAAAGAAACTTTGCCCATTTGTTTCTGCCGGGTGCGGGAATCGAACCCGCGCCACAGAATTACGAGTCCTGCGCGCTATCCACCAGGCTACGAGGCCCCTGTCTGTGTGTGTGTGTGTGTGTGTGTGTGTGTGTGTGTGTGTGTGTGTGTGTGGAAACAAACAAAAATTTTTTGTTAGTAGTTAGTAACAGTTGATTGACAGTTGAGAGGCGGGCCGAAAGAGCAAAGTTAAACCCCCCCGCAAGCACAACTATGTGAGTACACACACACACACACACACACAACACACACACACACACACACACACACACACACACACACACACACACACACACGCAGGCAGGACCAAAGAGCCGAAGTTCAGCCTCGCAAGCACAACTATGTGAGTACACAAGCATGAGTCATACTGATGAGAATCTTGCAGAAGTACCAACTACTGTTATTGCTCATCTGACTTTGCAACCACGTCAACGTTTTGTGCATGTGCACTGATGCATGCGCATGATCTTAAACCCTGCACGTCTGAGAGAACACCGTGCACCATTGCACATTAGGTTGCACCATCTGTACACACAGCTCTGCTTCTCACCAGTATGGAACATTTTAAAAGCTGAAAGAGTTAACAACAAATCATCCAGATTAAATAATGAGGTTTGTTTCTATCTTACTCTGAACATTAATAAATAAACTAATTTACAAACAAAATTCTCGAGATGAGAAACAAACAGAATAAGGCATTTTCTCACGTGTCTCGTAATATACAATTTACAACAATATATATTATATAAATATATGCCAATGAAAAAAAAGGAAATCCAGCTTCAAAATGTAGTTCTGTTAGGTATATCAAGTTGAAAGCAAATGAGCTGAACTAATGAAAACTTCTCGGCAATTGTTTATGTCCTGGATGACCTGTTAAGTTCCCTGGTCTGGACCGGATCCGGGAAGATCTTTCGTAAGACTTTAAACACACGTGTTTAAGCTTGGCTTGAGTGAGCTTCTTACAGCAGGCAGGGAGAGAGTTGAGGTACCAGTATGATGGTTTGGTCTCTGCCCGATATTAGCCTAAATATGTCTCAGAGTAGTCAAAACACTTGGTGTGTGAGTGTGAGTGTGAGTGTGTGTGTGTGTGTGTGTGTGTGTGTGTGTGTGTGTATTTTCGAACATTCAAAACACGTGTGTGTGTGTGTTTCCGAACGTTCAAATCACTTATTGTGAGTTTCCGAACATTTAAAATCAATGAACTCGACTACAATCTCAAACAACTTCCGGCGAGAGAGCAATACTATTTTTTTTTTACACAGGAAGTTGCGATGTAAAGCTTCCTCGTATTACAAGAGCTCTGTGGAGGAGGTCGCAAGAGGGCGTGGCGCTCTGTACCTCTTGCTTGACGTGGCGTGGAGGAAGCCAACCCCAGCAGCAGCTGCTGGGGTTGGCTCTAAGGTCACACAGAGAGAGAGATTGGAAACAATCATCTGGGCGAGGCAAGATGTACTCAGGAAATTGCCGTACTTACGCATGGCGGAAGCTGCCAACAGTACCGGTGCCTGTGTGTCTCAGACGTGCCCATGCGTTAATACAACACTAACCATGCGTTAATACAACACTAACCATGCGTTAATACAACACTAACCATGCGTTAATACAACACTAACCATGCGTTAATACAACACTAACCATGCGTTAATACAGCACTAACCAACATTAATACAGTGTTGTCTGTCCTACATGAACGGTGTTTGAGATCTATTCTCCTACATGTAATGTTGTGGTAGAATAGTGGTGGTGGTGACGGTGGTACCATAGTGTGGTGGTGACGGTGGTACCATAGTGACGGTGGTACCATAGTGACGGTGGTACCATAGTGACGGTGGTGACGGTGGTACCACAGTGACAATGGTAGTGACGGTGAGAGTAAAGAGAGGGATGGAGACGTCAGGTGACGAAAACAATAGCGAGCTATGTGAGAGGTGATTTTGCTACGTCGTTGCTTGTAGTAACTGTTCCTAGTGTGACCACTACCGCTAGTTGAAGCAGTGGCTGCATTTTGCGACACCAGCAGCAGCAACAACAGTAGCATCAATGAAATCAACAGCAAATCGGAATCATAAGAGAATACAGGCGTCCCTACGATCTTTCCACAGGTTATCTGTTGGGAAACTACTCTAAGTGTAATCTCTGGGAACCCCATTATTTATAACGCGGCCGCCTAGGTCAGTATAGAGAAATGTAAGACTCTCCTGCCCACTCCTGCGCCCTCAGGCACACTGCGACCGCCAGAGACAAGCTGACACACACTTTCCTGTTCATAAAACTGTGCACAGATAATTTAATAACGAATTGGAACATCAGCAACAGTAGAATTATTAACAATAGGTCCATAATACTAGTAGAAACAGAATATTGAACAGTAGCAATAGTAATGGTACTAAGTAGAAGTACATGAGTAGTGGTAGTGTGGTAGTAGTGGTGGTAGTAAGTGGTGTGGTAGGATGAAGACTAGCTAGGTTAAATTATAAGCTATCACACGTCTTCGTCCTTCGTAAGCCCGCTACTGGTACTGGTAGCGACACAAACCACATTTATCCACTGTTGGGCCGTATCCGTCGAGGGAACAGGTGCATGAGGCCACACTTATGTGGCCACCACCTGCCACACTATGTGGCCACCACACTGCCCACACTATGTGGCCACCCACTGCCACACTATGTGGCCACTACACTGCCACACTATGTGGCACACCACACTGCCACACTATGTGGCCACCACACTGCCACACTATGTGGCCACCACACTGCCACACTATGTGGCCACCACACTGCCACACTATTGGCCACCACACTGCCACACTATGTGGCCACCACACTGCCACACTATGTGGCCACCACAACATCCACACTATGGGCCACCACACTGCCACACTATGTGCCACCACACTGCCACACTATGTGGCCACCACACTGCCACACTATGTGGCCACCACACTGCCACTATGTGGCCACCACACTGCACACACTATGTGGCCACCACACTGCCACACTATGTGGCCACCACACTGCCACACTATGTGCCACCACACTGCCACACTATGTGGCCACCACACTGCCACACTATGTGCCACTACACTGCCACACTATGTGGCCACCACACTGCCACACTATGTGGCCACCACACTGCCAATCATAGCCTGAATATTCTTTGAACCAACACCACCACAGCAGCAAATACAGTAAATAATACAATTTATGAACTCACCGCAAGACAGGTTAACTCAGCTACCACACCTATAGTGACCTTGGTAGAGCTACCAGGGTGTTAAGCAGTGGGGTGTGGTTGGAGTGGTTGAGGGTACTCGCCTAGGTGTAGCAAAGTACCTGTACCGGCGGGATTACCGGAGATTATCGTGTGAGTACCAGCTGCTCCAGGACTTACGTGTGTGTAGTTTAAGTACCGACATTATCTGCATGGCATTGTGCAATGATTATTATTCCTCTCTCCTTTCCCTCTCGCTCCCTCTCTCTCTCTCTCTCACCCTCTCCCTCCCTCTCACCAGCACTTCCTTAGAGACAAAGCCAGCTACGCAACTAGCCGCAACTTTACAAGGTCACAGGATAAAAAGTCAACAGTTAGCTTGGCTTGGACCGCCAGCGACGGATGCACGGCCGCGGAATCCGAGCAAGGATACAAAAAATTAAACACGAAGGACAGAAGGAACGAAACATACAAATAATAAACAAAGAGAGGAGTAGGAGAGAGAGAGTTTTCCTATACAAACTAATTTAAACAACAGCTCGATGCTTGCCACACACTCCAGTAGAGTTTGAGGAGCACCTGAAGGCCCTCACACCTCGCTCTAGCCAAGTTTTATCATGTACGTGTCATCAATCTTCTCGGTAATCATATGACTGCAAATCTACATGTCGAGTGGTTGGTCTTATGTACACGCAGGTACAAATGTGTAATCAGTTAGGCCTACAGGACCAGAGCAGCCCGTGTACTCACCTGTTGTGCTTGCGCGGGGGGAGGGGTTTGAGCTCTGGCTCTTTGGACCCGCCTCTCAGCTGTCTATCAACTGGTGAACAGATTCTTGAGCCTATTAGGATCTGTCATATCTTCATTTAAATTTTGAGACTGTGTATGGAGTCTGCCTCCACCACATCACTGCATGAATACTCACCACATGTGTGAACTCAGCCGCGTGTTGGTCTATTCAGCAACATCGTGTTGTGTGTACTCACACCAGGTGTGTACTTAGCAACATGTGTGTGAACTCTGGAACATGTGTGTGTATTCAGCAGAATGTTTGTGTATTCACAGCAGAATGTTTGTATTCAGCAGCAGGTGTTGTGTGTGTACTCAGCAGCAGGTGTGTGTGTGTGTTGTGTGTGTGGTGTGTGTGTGTGTGGTGTGTGTTGTGTGTGTGTGTGTGTGGTGTTTACTCAGCAACATGTGTATGTGTACTCAACTCCCACCGGCTGCGTTTGGAGCTATTGATGGTCTAACAGACCCACTTACGACCTACGTGCTGCGCCCTCTCCCACCCCTCGTGTCTTGGAGGGGAGAGGAGCCATCCTGTGTGAGGGGGGGAATGGTGGGGGGCTACAGCGTAGTGAGGGGAGGGGGGGGGCGAGGGAGTAGTGATGGGGGATGAGTAAATGAATGGCGCCGAGAGAAGTGGGAGGGTGAGCGGGTTTTGCTGGCGTGGGCTAGTGGAGAGGCGGGAACTGGGGTTAGGAGTTAGAGGGGGGGGGGAGGGGCTATTTGGGGGGAGCCGGGGGGGTGCGGAGGGGGGGGGGGAAGCAGTGGTGGGAGGTATAATGTTGAGGGGGGGGGGTGGAGTTCACGTGAAAGAAACGGGCCAAACCATTTCTGTCATGCCCAGGAACCGAACCCGGGATCATCAATTGAGAGTCGAGAACTTATCCACGTACTACAAAGAAGTGTTATGTACTCGCCTAGTTGTGCTTGCGGGGGTTGAGCTCTGGCTCTTTGAGCCCGCCTCTCAAACGTCAGTCAACTGGTGTACAGGTTCCTGAGCCTACTGGGCTCTACATACCTCTTTTTGAAACTGTGTATGGAGTCAGCCTCACCACATCACTTCCTATGCATTCCATTTATTAACTACTCTGACACTGAAAAAATTCTTTCTAACGTCTTTGTGGCTCATCTGGGTACTAAGTTACCACCTGTGTCCCCTTGTTCGTGCCCCCCCGTGCTGAAGATTTGTCTTTGTCCACCCTGTCAATTCCCCTGAGAATTTTGATGTACTGAGCACCAGCTGTCGTTACTGAATTAAATCATAATAAGAATACTTGTAAAGAGGATGGTTCTTCTGGCTTAATCCTATGTCCCCGAACTTTAGGGAACTTTGTTCCAAGTTCCGTCGTATCAGACCATCTGGTGATCACTCGTATTGGCCCATTCCGTGTCCCCCCACATCGGTTCATCCCTGTCAAACATGTTATTTTGTCTGATCTATTCCTACCCCGGATTATATTGCACATTGTGATAATATTCCCTTTTGTCCCACTAAATAGGACCTTGTTGAAATTGAACTGCTTCCCTGTTTAAGATACATGGAGAAACAGTTTAGTTAGCGCTAATATGAGACACGTTTTTCATTTATTTATTTTTTATATCAGTTTCTTTGACTACAATAATAACCACACCTCGTCATTTCACAAGACTGCACTTGTCATGATACGGTTGAGTATTTGAAATCGATGATTTAATTTGAATAATTGTATTATGCTAATACAATTTTATGTACAAGTTATTTTATAAGTATTATGTTCATAATTTAGTATAGATTTTATAATACCTTTCTCTTACTTAAGTAATTATACTTACATAATTGTACAAACAGGAGTTTGAGTTGTGGCTGTTTAACTCCACCTAATGACTCTCAATACTCTGATGTGCTGGTTCCCGACCGTATTGAACTTAGCCATTAAGGACCTGTCCGAAACGCTACGGGTACTAGTGGCTTTACAAGAATGTAAAATAATCATGCTATATACAATTACAAACCCAATGTACCTTCTTGTGTATAAATAAATAAATAGATAAAAAATAAATACCAAAATCTTAAACTTATCAGATGATCTTCACCATAAAATCGTCCTCCGCATTACACATTTCCCTCTGATACTCTTCTATTGTCCATGTAATTCCCGTTTTCTGTAATCTACATTTCATATCCCAATGACTGTTATTGTTGTTAGTTCAGTGATGCAGAGACCAGGACACAATGGCTGCCGGCTCCTGGTAAGATATCGTGCTCTCAGTCTCAGCCTTTTCCCATTCCGGATGAAGAACAGGTTTGGAATGACTACTTTACACTCCATCGCTTTTTACATGTGTGTTTGGCAGTCCTTTTCCATGCTATCTAGTAATTTTACACTCGGCAATCCTTCTGCATATCCATCCACTTGGGCTGGTCGGTACAGCGACGGCCTAGGACTTTGCAGGTTCGCAGATCGATCCCCGATAGTCACGCCATGTCTTCATATTCTAACTCCTTGCCCTCGTATCCCTTTCCAGTGCTTTATAGCCATGCTGGATTGGTATATTCGACTGATATTTCCCCTTCCTTCAGCACGGGAGACATCTCCGGTCACGTAGGGTGCAGTCGCACCTCCACAGATCTCTAGTATCATCTATTGATACTGGTAATGGCTCAAAAGGGCCACTACTTATGGGCTATTCATGCCCGTGCCACCTCTTGGGTGGCTTAATCTTTATCAATCAATCAATCAATCTTCCTTCAGCCTTGTAACCATTCTCGGTTCTCTGGGCATGGTGTTGAGGGTCCCCAGGTCTGTCATTTGTCTCTGATTCTCTCGACTGTTGTGCGTGTGTCAGTGTTCCTGTTTGGGCACCCTGTTGTCTGTTGGGGGGATTGAATATTGCCAGGACAACTACCATTATTGTCATCTACTGTCAGAGTTTGAGATGTGGTGTTGGTAACCATTTGTATTACCATATAATTCTTTGAGTCTCCACTTTCGTTTAACAAGGAGAGAGACACTTTCCTTCCATGGGTTTTATCTCTCCTTATTACCTTCTATCCTCTTGAATGTTCTGCAGCAGAGATCATATCAGTGATTTTGGTTTCCATTATGTCAATCACACTAAATTCTTTTTTCGCTAATCCTCTCTCTTATTTCATCTGCTTTGTTTTTGGCTCCATCGTCATTGGTATACCAAATCTTCAGGGTCATCTTGGACCCTGTTTTCTGAATCCTCAGAACACTATTGTCCATTTCTTACTACTCCTATTTGTACTCACCTATTTTGTGCTTGCAAGATTGAGTGTTAGCTCTTGGATCCTGCTTTTCCATCTGCCGGTTGTCTAATGTCCTCACCTATTTCTGTATCATATATACTTTTATGAATATGAAGGGAGTTTGCTTCCAAAATCTGCTCCTTCAGTTCATTCCATTCTCCCACTACTCTTATGCTAAATGAAAAGTTTCTAACATTTGTAATAAACAGGGATGGAAGCCGAGACTCATCTGAGTCAAGATTCCATCTATGTCCTCCTGTACTGTTGATGTTCATTGTGAACATTTCCTCTTTTTCCACTCTGTCAATCCCCCATATGTATTTTATACGTCTCTATCATGTCCCCCACCTCTCTTGTTATCTAGCGTCGTTCGGTACAGTTCCTATAGTCTCTCATACGCCGTAATTCTGGGGCTTTTGGAGTACGGAGAACGCCGGCCCATAATGGGGTTCCAAGATGGGCCTGCATACAACTAAACTAGTCTCACGGAGGTGGTGAATAACAATCTAAATGATTTCTCATTTGGGGTTTCTGAATGGTGTGTTTGTGTATTTACTATTTATACCTGCAGGATCGAGCTGTTATCTCTTGGACCCCGCCTTTCTAACCATCGGTTGTGTGAGAGAGAGCGCGAAAGTACTCATCTAGTTGCCCTTGCGGGGGTTGAGCTTCGGCTCTCTGGTCCCGCCTCTCAACACAGCCAGAGGGGCCGTGGCTGAATGGACAGAGCTTAGGACTCGTAATCCCAGGGTCCGAGTTCATTCCGCCGGCGGAAACAGATGGGCAGAGTTTCTTTCACCCTCATCCTTCATGCCTCCCCCACCCCCTCCACACAGGAAGCAGCCCATAACAGCTGTCTAACTCCCAGGTACCTATATTTACTGCTAGGTAACAGGGGCATCAGGGTGAAAGCAACTCTGCCCATTGTTCCTTACTGGCGCCGGGAATTGAACCCTGGCGACAGGATTACGAGTCCCGGACGCTGTCCACTCAGCTACCAGCGCCCCGAATGTTACTGAATGTTAACACCCCAAAACCTAATGTTACTAATACATTTCATGGTGACCAATATATTGAATTAACCCTTCCATTAAAAATGCATTAAACAATTTTTTAATTACAGGTACCCTGAGCTGTGTGTGTAAGAGTACGTGCGTGCGTGTGTGTGCGTGCGCGTGCGTGCGTGCGTGCGTGCGTGTGTGTGTGTGTGGGGGGGTGAAACCATGCAATTTTAAGTCTGGTTCTGTTTTGATAATTAAATGTTCCGGTGTTTCTCATGTTCTTCCCTTTCTTCATTACAGAACCACCATGACCACCTGCACCATCCTCCTAGTTCTACTTCTGGCCGCTGTGGGTGAGTGGCGCGCGCGAGAGAGAGAGAGAGAGAGAGAGAGAGAGAGAGAGAGAGAGTGAGAGTGAGTGAGAGAGAGAGAGAGAGAGAGAGAGTTAAAACATAGCTTCTTTACACTGTAATTTGTTTACTTAGCACAACATAATGAACATATTCTTTTGAACAAAACAAACAAAATCATTCAACCACCCATTATGTACTATAATTCTCAAGGACTTATGGAGCACATTAAACGCTCACGTCTATAAATCACCTAAAATAATCCCTTGTATAAATTTCTCTGCAATTTAAAAACCTAAACTTGACTAATACCATTCACGGTGACCAATATATTGAATTAACCCTTCCATTAAAAATACATTAAACCATTATTTGATTACAGGTCCCCTGAGCGCCGCAGAGACCAAGTGTGAAGGGAAGGACTTTAACTGTGGAGACAAGTGCATTCCTCCACAGTTTGTCTGTGATGGCTTCTTTGACTGTGGCAATGGGAGGGATGAGGTGAGTGGAGGGTACGAGGAGGAGGAGGAGGTAGGGAAGATAAAGAGAGATAGGGAAGATAAAAAAGAGAGAGAGAAGATAAGGGAGTGAATAGGAAGAGGGGAAACAGATAGAATAAAATTTATATTTATTACGGACTTGAGTTATACTAATCTATTTGCATATAATGAAGTGGTCAAGTAATTTATGACAATGTTCAATACCTGAACATTATAGGGGAAGCAACAGTCATTGTATCAATAATATCCACAACACTGATACTCGGTAGCAAACATGAAAATCATGTCAGATACCTTTAAAGATATCGACCGTGTTATAGCGGGATATAGCCGCTTCTGTTTATATAGCTTATATAGCGATATAGCTTTGCTTTAAGACATTACACAAGCACATTGTATCCCATAACAGTGGTGACATGTTGACGAGAAGTGGGAAAATAATCAAATGCATTCAATTAAAGTCAAATATACTAAATATTACGTAATTTTTCACGATTTTTGTACACCCTCTGGACTTCACATCAACAGATTCACGGGCTAATCTGGCGCAAGCTCAGCTTGAATATACAACTCCTGGGATGTGATTTTGACAGGATTTAAATTGCTTGTCAGCAAGCCGTCTTGACGGCAGTAATTTACTTCCTATGTTAAGTTGGTAGGGGGAGTGCGTGGGAGGGAGTGTATTACCTGTTGCAGTCTATCATGATATTCGTTACTCATTAAGTTGCATTTTCATACACTCGAGTTTAGTACATTTGTGTCAAGTTTGAGGAACAAGTGATTACGGAAAGAGCGTTGGCTGGATGGGTGGTTTCCTTCGGACAAAAAGCCTGCCATTACTATGTGGACAGTTAGTTGCTTAAAGTGTGTGGAGAGTTAGTTCCTTCAAGTGTGTGGAGAGTTAGTTGCTTCAAGTGTGTGGAGAGTTAGTTGCTTAAAGTGTGTGGAGAGTTAGTTCCTTCAAGTGTGTGGAGAGTTAGTTCCTTCAAGTGTGTGGAGAGTTAGTTCCTTCAAGTGTGTGGAGAGTTAGTTCCTTCAAATGTGTGGAATCTTTCTTCAAGAGAGGGCAGGCAGGAGAGTGTAGTGTGAGCGAGGATCACCTTCCGAGGTTCATACTGTATTCCATACTGTATTCCATACGTATGGAATACAGTATGGACCCCGTATTACATATGTATGGTTGTTTTCCAGAATTATACAGAGACATTGACCTAAATAATATAATTGGTAATAATGTGATACATTATTTAAGATTTGTTTTAGCAAAGTGTTCGCAAACGTAATAATATCAACAACAACTTTTATCGATAATAATAAATGCCAGATGAGAATAACATTAATTCACAACTACGAAATATTTCTCAACCATTGCTGAAGAGCTGTAACATTTTCAACACACTATCTAACAATAGTCCAATGAATTCTAAAAGGAACATGGCATTACAGATAACTATTGCATGTGATAACCTAACCGGTTTGACTTCCTCAACAGGTGAACTGCAAGGAGAAGTCCGCTGCCAAGCCTCCCCCAGGTGCAGCACACGCTGACCTCCCACCTGGTGCCGACGCCCCCACATTTCCCCTGGAGTTCGGTCGCTAGTCACCCAGATGCCGTTGGAGGGCCGTGGGAGGGCCGTTGGAGGGCCGTGGGAGGGCCGTGGGAGGGCCGTGGGAGGGCCGTGGGAGGGCCGTGGGAGGCCCGTGGGAAGGGGTGGAGATCAGGGGGGGGGGATAACAGACTACCTTAAAACGGTAGGGACTGAAGGCTAAATATATCGGTTGAGGCAAATTCTGTTTGAAGAACTTCCATGGCAGCCGCCACCGCGGCCTGCGCGTGTAATACATCTATCCAGTTTATTTGCAGTTTAACATATGAGTGAAAATCAAAACTTCCTGTGGCTACCTCAAAGGGAATGTGGTAGGGTCAGGGATGTCGATGGTCTGATGACCTGTGCAATATTGAGTTCTCCAGTCGATATTGCAGGATGCAGAAGTTGATGATAACATACCGATTTGGATGTCTTCCCGCACACGTCATGAATGATTCCTCATATGTAAGGAGACAACTCTCTCAGTGCTATAAATCGTTAGTTAGAATTAACTAGGAAAATCTAGAAGATAATATAGAGGATAGAAATAAATTAACTCTTAGATAACGACTTGTGTCATAGGTGTACCCAAGTGGATGTTGTATCCAGAAGTAACGTTAAATCGGCGTTAATAACGACGATTCAATGTTGAATTAACTTTGATATTGTGTCCGCTGGCATGTTGATTTATTCGGGGTAAATCCGAATTTGTTTGTACTACGTTTTTCTCTATAGAAATATAACGAAATTGGGGTTTGCGTAAAAATCCCCATTAACAAGATTCTGACATCACTGGCTACGGTTTCCTAATATAACTATATAATATACTTGTTTTTTATACATAAACTGAATGATTATCAAATATTTGGACCATTTGGCACCTTCTCGCCCAAAAATATTTATTAAAAATATTAAGTTTCATATAATATTTTGTATTTTTATACATTCCCCCATATTGTTTTCTTCAACCACATCCTACAACAGAGGATCATACAAAATTGAGGTGTAAATTTTTCTATATATTTCTGGAACTAATATAAATTTCAGAATTTAACTGAAATGTTGTATCGAAAGAAACACTGAACAATCAGGTTATGGAGAATGCAAGTAATATTCTCTATAAGTACACATGACGAAATAGGTCGAAAGCCACTGCATTAGACAACCAGCGGTTGGAAAGGCAGGGTCCAAGAGCTGAAGTTCAAACCTCCAGCCACAAACAGGTGACTAAAAGCACACTGATACTCCATACATAATCAGGTCAGAGCGTGTCCTCACACTGTTATTTAAGATTCAGCTCCTCGGAGCAAAACATTGCAAGTAGCACGGGCTATGGTGAGCCCGTAGTGGACTTACCTGGCACAGGTAGCGGGGCTGTGACTGATGTGGCTTCACATTAAATATTCTAGCGGGACACTCGCTTCCGTATCCAGCTGTCCTGGTCTGTCTGTTGGACCCGTCACAGTCTATCACATAGTGTGATAAACTGTATTGTGTGACAGTCCGTGTAAAGTGTTTGAAGTGTGACAGACTGTAAAGCGCGCACACACACACACACACACACACACACACACACACACACACACACACACACACACACACACACACACACACACACCTCACCCTGGGGTTCTCCAGCACGGGATCTTTTTCAAGTCGAAATTATTCTGTTACTTTGAACACAGTTCATGGAAGTTATTGAAACAGGTTACAATTGTGAGGGATATATAAACAATATTTTATTGTAAATTCTCGACTCTTGAGTTCCCTTGATTCAAAGGGAATCTGTGAAATACAACCTTGGATAATTGGATAAAAATCTTACAATTTTTCAGACTTTAAATTTTCTCCTTCTTGCAAACTCGATAGAAATTGTATTTTCTAAGTCTTCATCCAGCAACTTGAGAGAGAGGAGGAAATGTAATATACTTTCTCCTGTGCAAAACAGGATCATAAAGGCATTATGTTGCCTACCAGAAGTGCATGGAGGGTCCTGTACTAGTTTACCAGAGGTGCATGGAGGGTCCTGTACTAGTTTACCAGGAGTGCATGGAGGGTCCTGTACTAGTTTACCAGGAGTGCATGGAGGGTCCTGTACTAGTTTACCAGGAGTGCATTGAGGGTCCTGTACTAGTTTACCAGGAGTGCATGGAGGGTCCTGTACTAGTTTACCAGGAGTGCATGGAGGGTCCTGTACTAGTTTACCAGGAGTGCATGGAGGGTCCTGTACTAGTTTACCAGGAGTGCATGGAGGGTCCTGTACTAGTTTACCAGGAGTGCATGGAGGGTCCTGTACTAGTTTACCAGGAGTGCATGGAGGGTCCTGTACTAGTTTACCAGGAGTGCATGGAGGGTCCTGTACTAGTTTACCAGGAGTGCATGGAGGGATAGACCTCCTGTATAGCCTAAAAGTTTTCAAGCCAGTTTGCTGGTCCCATTGAAATGAGGAAAGATGAAATAATGAAGAAAATCTAAGATCCAAAATTCTGTATGAAGATAAATAATGTATTTACCAGAACACATCATTGATTTCATCGTCCTCTTCATCATGCTTACTCCTCGTCCTCCCTCCCTCTACAGGATTCCCTCCACCTCCCTCCCCTCACTAGGACTTCCCTCCACCTCCCTCCCCTCACTAGGACTTCCCTCCACCTCTCTCCCCTCACTGGACTTCCCTCCACCTCCCTCCCCTCACTAGACTTCCTCCACCTCCCTCCCCCTCACCAGGACTTCCCTCCACCTCCCTCCCCTCACCATGACTTCCCTCCACCTCC
>WNGS01084643.1:0-17718 GCA_020271785.1 Procambarus virginalis
CATACATTGTCTCTTTACTCTGACAGGGTGAGATAGCTGACAGAGAAACTAGTGTGCAATTAAGCACTTAATCACTGAAGGTGATTAAGGTGCTTTTACAAGCTCAGGTTATATAGTTACATCACATACATACATTGTATAAATGATACATTACATGGTCAATCTTGGATACAAGTCCAATATATTATCAAGTGTTCCAGTACTCATATAGTAATTACACAATTCAGCATACCTCAGCCCAGGAGGGCGAAAGTCAGTCAATATGGGACATTCTACAATATAATGTTCAAGAGAGTGCATGTTTTCTCTTTCACAAAGTTGACACATTGTGTACTCAAATCAAATGTTTATTTAGGTACTCGACATTTGAGTTTTGAGAAAGCTGCCAGATACGTCTATATCCCAGGCGAATTCTGGCCACTATAACATCACATTGCTGGGTTCTTGTTCTATTAGTCCCATATGTGAATGTCTCCTCACGATATCTATCATAATATTTAATGCTACAACTTTCAGGTCTTTGTGAATTTGTTAGGTCGGTGAGATCTTCATTAGATATTTGTTTAAGTATTCTCTTTGTCACTGCTAATGAAACACCCATATCAATTTCTACCACTGGTTTTCTACAGGCTGTCTTTGCAAGCATATCAACAGTGTCATGCCTCGAGATGCCAACATGTGATGGTATCCATAGGAATTTAATTTCAAACCTGTTTTCTTTAGCAGCTATAACATTCATTCGAATATCACTGACTATTTTATGGGTGTCACTACTATGTGCGTTCAATGCCAGGAGTGCACTCTGCGATAGTGGGCGGTAGTGGACCCCCTACCGACCCTGTGGGCGGCAGTGGACCCTATATACTAATCCTGTGGGCGATACTGGACCCTATACTCATCCTGTGGATGGTAATGGACGCCATATACACATCCAGTGGGTGTTATTGGACCCCATACCATTCTATGGGTGGATGTGATCCCCATACCCATCCTGCGGGTGGATGTGACCCCCCCAATACCCATCCTGTGGGTGGTATTGGACCCCTTACCCACCTAACAGGTGGTAGTGGACAATATACCCATCCTATAGTTGCTATAGTAGACACCATACCATCTTGTTTGCCGTAGTTTGCCCCATAAACATTCCAACGTAACATCGTTTTCTGTTAGCGTTCCTACAAAACATTCTTTAAATATTTTTAAAGCACAGACTATGGTATATAATATTGATTGGTGAAGCACTGTATTCTATGTAATAATTTATAGTGCTTATTATAATTTACTAAGAACAACTAATATTTCTCAAAACAAAACTACGAGCCTTCAATAGGATGTAGCTGATCTGTAATATTCTAAGAGCATGGACAATAGTAGGTAAATTTCACAACCCATGTGGGTCCTGAAAACTACAATTTTCGTTATAATTGATCCAATCACGACTATTCTGCTATCTACGTTGATGGACGGGTACTGTGAGACGTAAATTGGTACGTGAGGAAGAGTTTGGGCCTTGGTAAAAAAGGTAACTGGGAATATATCACATATGTACTAAATCACATTCAACATATAGACTTTAAGCATTAAGTCATATATGTGCTGTCTTGTGTGAGGACGGGTTACAACGATAGGGGCTGGACAGTACCTGTTTGATGTTGAGCTCCTCCAGAGTCCGTTTGAAGAGATCACTGGTGAAGTTGGTGCCACAGTCGCTCTGAATCTCCCTCGGAAATCCATACTGGGTGAAGATTTTCAATAGATTCTTCACCACTGTAGCAGCTGTAATATTTTTCACTGGAACTGCTATCGGGAATCTGGTGGTAGGACACAGGATGGTTAAGATGTATGCGTTGCCTGCACTGGTCCGAGGCAAAGGACCAACGCAGTCGATAATGAGCTTGTGGAACGGTTCCTCAGGCACCTGGATGGGTATCAGTGGTGCTCTGGGAATGGAAACGTTCGGTTTCCCGGCTAACTGGCACACGTGGCATAATTTAACATGAGTTTTGACATCGTTTACCATACCTGGCCAGTAGTAGTCTTGTCGAATTCCATGGTAAGTCTTGTTGAACCCGTAGTGTGACAAAGCGCCGTGAGCCAGGTGTAGAATCGTGGGCCGCAGGCTGGTAGGAATCACTAGTTGTTCAACGTCTGCCCAATCGTCCTCGTCCTTCAGTTTACTGGGTCTATACCTGCGATAGAGTATTTCGTTCTCCATAAAGAACCCAGGAACACTGTCGGATTGGGTTTCAGCCTGAAAGAATAATGGTGTCAAGGTAAGATCATCTCTCTGTAACTTACGGAACTCCACCGCGGTCAGGTTAGGGGTAGTTTCGAAGGGTCCTGAGGGACAGCGGTAGCAGTAGAGTCAGCTGGCTGTGGTCGTGCAGCTTGAGCACGGGTGGTCACCATAACAGGAGGAGAACCTTCATCACTCTCTTGAACCTTTGCTGGAACATGTTCAAAAATCGGGTTATCCACCACAGAGTTGCTTACCTCGGATATGTCCTTGACGATCAGGTTGTTTGGTTGTTGGTCTTCTGCCAAGTCGTTGCCCAGGAGAAGTTGCACTCCAGGCATGGGAAAAGGCTTTTCCCTGACGGCGACTTGGACTTCACCGGTCACGAAGGGACAATCTAGGTAAACTCTGGCAAGTGGATAAGGAGTTGTAGCAGTAAGGTCAGTGATGAACACAGTCTCTCCTGTGTAGGCGACGTTGGGCACAGCTGATTTCAAGACGATCGATTGTAGAGCCGCTGTGTCCCGCAGGATCTTAAGTCCAAAACGTCCCTCTGAATCTGAACCGTGGGTAGAGATAGTTCCTGGATATAGATGCTTGGTAAAGAGAGAGAGATCATTAGCATGAACACCAACATTCATTACAGGCTTACCGGACTTAGGGTGAGTAGGTTTAGACTTAGGGGGTTCGATGTTACCTTTAGATTGGGACTTACCACATTTGTCAATGGTATGTCCATATAGTCGACAATACCTGCAGTACAGTTGAGAGGTACCTTGATCTGGGCTCGCTTTCTCGTAACTGTACCAAGACTTCTTGCTGGTAGGTTCTGGAGTCAGCCGGTGGATGAGGCTGTAAGTGTCAGCTGACTTCGCGCACTTCACTAAATCCGTCTCTTCCTTGTCTGCTAAGTATAGGCGGACAGGAGGAGGTACACGTCTCAAAAATTCTTCAACCAGTATGAGGTTGACAAGCTCTGAAAAAGTAGAGACATGTGCTGCCTCCAGCCATTTCATGAAATATCTTCGTTTGGTGTTAGCAAATTCTAAGAAGGTGGTGGTACTTGCCTTGACGTAGTCACGAAACTTTCGTCGATAGCTTTCGGTGGAGAGAAGGTAGGCGTCCAACACAGCTTGCTTCAAGGTGGTGTAGTCGTTTTCCGAAGCCAAAGTGCTGAGTGTGACTGCTGCTCTACCTGTTAAATGTACTCGGAGAAGGGTAGCCCATTGGTCGTCAGGCCAATTAAGTTGATCAGCAAGGGTCTCAAAAGTGGTAAAAAACACATCAACCTCCGTTTCGATGAACGGGGGCATTAACTTACTTGCATGGGAGATATTGAAACTGGGAGGAAGACTAGCTGCCGCTTGTTGGAGTTGAGCTTGGTGTGCAGCGTCCCTCGTGAGTTCTCGGTTACGACATTCTAGCATTGCTTCTGCCTGTCGTTTGTCGTGGTCACGTTGCATCTCGAGTCGCTGTTGGTATAAGGCCAACTCACGTTCACTTTCTTCCTTCTTCAGTGCGGCCTCTCTGTCACTTTCTTCTTTCTTCAGTGCGGCCTCTCTGTCACTTTCTTCTTTCTTCAGTGCGGCCTCCCTTTCCTTGAGGCAGATTTCTCTTTCTTGTTCTTCTTTTTGAGGGCAGCTTCACGTTCTTGTTCTTCCTTCTGAGGGCAGCTTCACGCTCTTGTTCTTCCTTTCTGAGGGCAGCTTCACGTTCTCTGATTGCAGCTGCTTCCTGTTGTTGCTGTAGCTCGATCTTGGCAAGTTCCAATTTGAGCTTCATCGCTCTCAAGTCATCCTTATCTGAAATAATGTATTGTTCATGAGTAGAAGAATCTATAATACCTTCATCCGCAAGGTGATCCAGTATCATATTATTAATGGCAAATTTGTTGGCTCCATCGGGAACTTCCAAGTGATACTCATGTGCAAGAGTTAACAAATCGACCCTCTTAGCGTGACGTAAGGTCCCTATTTCACCTTCTGGATCTGTTTTGAATGCTTGTAGGCGGAACATTGTGAAAATATAGCAAAATAAAGGAGACACGAATATATAGTGAGAATATGGTGAATGTCAGAAACAGGAAACGTGGCAACTGATACCTATCCTGTGGGGAATTATTAATAATTAAAGTTAATTCAAGATGGTAAATGAATAAGGTCGCAGGAAATCTTGTACCTGGTACTCACTGTGGGAGGATAAAGGCAAGAAAATCCTACTAATTAGTGAAAACTGAGTTTAAAAGACAAGTGAAACACTAAATGGCTTCAAAATAAATGAGGTAGTCCAAAAAATGTAGTCATACCTTGCCAAGTCACTATAGAACATAAGCAAAGGTACCCACTGAAATTGAATATGGTATTTACAGAATTAGCGAACTTTGTGCTCAAAAGAAAGAACGCCAATTCCCTACCTTAGGTAAATACCATCAGTCTGACCGACGAGTAGGGGTGCGAGTGTCAACTGGTGACGAGAACTATCGGCGAGGTCCCAATTCGCCAATAATAGTTCGTGCTAGAGGATCTAAAGCCCTCTTTTTCCTCCTAGAGTCGGATTGCAGGACTTAGGTGCTATTGACCCGGAGACAGACCACAGTACCAGGGTACCTATGTGATATATGTATGTGAGAAATGTCAAAATGTGTGAGAAAAATGTGAAATAGGGACAAAAGATGTTAAACACGGATAATAACACGGAAGGGGGAGACGACCAATTAAGAGTATGACTGCGGCCTACAGTCACCACGTAATCCAAAGTTGTCTCACTCTCACCATATGCTATTCCCGTAATGCACAATATACACAGCACCATATAAAATAAAAATGATTAATGTAAATAATGGAAGCAAGGGAAATGAAAGCCAAGTATGCTTACCACAATTACCAATACCTGAGTGAAGCTCCGTGGACAGGCCCCCAATTATATGTGACGGTAACGTGTTGGAAATGGTGGTCGGCAGTCTTCCAAATAGCAGGTGTCAGTGCTGGGCCACATACACTTAATTTAAATAAAAAAAAAAAAAAAAAAGAGTGACTGCTTGTCTGATAATCTGTGGTAAGGCAAGATACACGAAAACACAAAATATAACAAAGTACTTTAATTTAACTAGAAAACAAAATAAAATAAAGACGATACCTTGGCATTTAAAATAATGTAAAAGAAAAATACATAAATATAGAACAAATTGAAATGGGGGGAACTGGTTACGTTAACAAAGTTAAATGGTGCTGGGAATATATGCGCTAGCTATAAACCTCTTATTTGATCACACGAGGTGGGTCAAATCAGGTGTTCATAGCAGGAGCACGAGATATATTCTGGCTGGCAGAAACTGCAAGGGACTCCAACAATAACTGGCGATGATTGTGATTGGCGAGGAACGGGAGTGGTGTGTTGGTTGGCGGCCAATGAGAACGCTGGACGGCCGCAAGTCGCTAGTTTGCTGAGAGTAGTAGTAGTTGACAAGTCGACCAGGTGTGCAGCAGGTGCTGGAGAGGGGGAGGAGGGAGTTGCAGGTGCGTGTGGCTGTCTTGATATATACGTTAAGCCACTACAAAACGTATCTTGCATATTGTTGAGAACGTGATGAAGTACGAAAATAGCAGGCTAAATCTCTGATAAGAGATTATCGTCACAATATATATATATATATATATATATATATATATATATATATATATATATATNGGTTGGGATTGAGTACTACAGATGTTGGAGGTAGCATGTTTGGAGCAGATGCTCTTTTGTTTATGATCTTGTTAATAATATTTCATGTACCTGATAATTGTTTTGTTGTTGTTACTGGCGGAGAATAAAACCATGTGGACGAAGATGTTTCTCTGACCACAACCATAACAGTGGCGACGAGGATTAAACATCTCCGGCAGAGAGCCTGGGTACGAGACGTGGTGTGAGGATCAAGAGAGAGCAGGGTACGTCGTGTGGACGAGTGGACGCTTCGCACACCAGTTGAGTGTGCTACCACCGTGACCATGACTACGCCGCTCATGTCAATCGAGCCGTTTAACACTGCCAAGATCTCGTTGGACCTGTGGCTCAGCCTGCTGGAAGCAAACTTTCAGTCGTACCGGGAGATTAAGGAGGACGCAGCGGCTCACTAGGTACTCTTAGTTTCACTGGGCTCTGAAGCATATAGTGTTCTCGGAAATTTGTGTGCACCGGAGCTACCGCACACGAAGACCTATGTAGACCTGATTGCTCTGCTTAAACGTCAGTATGTGGTGAAACCATCATATCACAGGAGGAGTTTGATGGATTTCCAGAAGAGGACGAAAAAGCAGCAGGAATCAGTACAGGATTTATTTGCGGATTTGA
Organism: Procambarus virginalis; assembly: GCA_020271785.1. Classification (NCBI taxonomy): domain Eukaryota; kingdom Metazoa; phylum Arthropoda; class Malacostraca; order Decapoda; family Cambaridae; genus Procambarus; species Procambarus virginalis. Next base: position 6,572 of record WNGS01084643.1, read on the forward strand.
AGGCTTTGGCTAACCACTGCAACTTCGGAGCACAGTTGGACGGCAGGGTTAGGGACCAGTTGTTCATGGCAGTGGAAAAGGAGAATTATTTCCCTAACCTGGTGGCAGAAAATTTGGATCTACAATCGATGACTTCATGGACAGTGCTCGAGAAGATATTGAACCTGGAAAGGGCTTTTGGAAGTAAGACTTCTACTCAGGAAATTATGGTCGTACAGGGCCAGACCAGATGCAAACACTGTGGATACAAGTCACATAAGTAGCAAGTGCAAGTTTCGTGCATATATATGCAACTTTTGTAACAAGGAGGGACACTTGCAGAGAGTGTGTAGGGAATTTCTGAACAGGAACAACAAGGCCTGGGAGAGGAGACGACCAGGTAATGCAGGAAGAAGAGGTAGGTACTGTGGTAGGCGGTAAGAGAAGTAAAGGTCCGTCTGAAGAAGCTGCAGGTGAGGAAAACCGACTATATTCGGTGAAAGAAAAAGTATGTTCAGTGAAGTCACAAGTGGTGAATTTTGTAATTAATGGGAAGTTAGTTCCCTTGGAACTGGACACTGGTGCGCGCAGTGTCAACATTGTCTAGAGATTGGGCAGATACCTTGCAATTGAATGTAAAACCAGGTAAAAAATCTTTAAGTGCTTATGATAATGTACCGATTAAGGTCTATGGCAAGGTGTCGGCAAAAGTAGGTTATAATGGAAAAGAAATTGTCCAGGATTTTTATGTAGTGGATTCACATAATCCTAGCCTATGTGGTAAGGATCTCATGGAAAAAGTGGGAATTTTCTTGGCGGGCCTAGATGAATTGTCGATAGTTAAACAATTAAAAGTGCCGAACAAATGTTAGATAAATATTCAGTGGAGGCAGATAAGCCAATTAATAGCATGGTGGCAAAAAATTCACCTGAAAAGTGGGGCTTCACCTAAATTTTTCAAGGCAAGAACAGTGCCGTTTCATTACAAGCAATTGGTAGAATCAGCCCTGGAAAAGCATGTGGCAGAAGGCATCTTAGAGCCAATTACACATAGTGAGTGGGCAGCCCCAATTGTACCAGTGTTGAAGGCAGATCGGAAATCCTTGAGAATCTGTGCAGACTTCAAGGAACTGAACAACCGCATACACTGTGAGAAGTACCTTTACCTAAGATAGATGAGTTGTTGTCAGTGGTCTGCAAGGGAGCAATTTTTTCTAAGATTGACCTGAAAGATGCTTACTTGCAAATTCCTGTAGAGGAGGAGAGCCAGAAATTGTTAGTGATTAATACCCACAAGGGGTTATTTAAGTATAAAAGACTTCCTTTTGGACTCTCCTCGTCTCCAGCAATTTTTCAGAGATTCATGTCCCAGTTGTTAGTTAACATTGAAGGTGTGGGTTTTTTAGATGACATTATTGTATGTGGAGAGAATGAGGAAGTGCATGATGCTAGATTAGAACAAGTTTTGAATCTTTTGCAAAAGCACAATGTGAAGATTAATAAAGGAAAAACAACGTTGAAGACCAAGGCCATTGAATACCTGGGGTACCATATTTCAGGTAAGGGCTTTACTCCTTCTCACAAAAATGTAGCTGCTATAATAGATGCCCCAGCCCCAACATCAGTTGGGGAAGTACAGTCTTTTGTTGGGATGGTTACATATTTTGTAAGTTCGTGAAGAACTTTTCAACAAAATTAGCACCCTTGTATGAATTGTTGAAAAAGGGGCTAGATTTAAGTGGGCAGCAAGAGAGGAAAATGCATTCAGGAATATTAAGCAGGAATTGATCAATTCTCCAGTGCTCACTAATTTTACAGGTAGACTCCCATTAAAACTGGAGGTAGATGCTTCCCAGTAGGAGTGGGTTGTGTATTATTACAGGAAGTAGATGGTCAGGATAAAGTAGTATATTTTGCTAGCAAGAAATTATCCTGCGGAACAGAATTATTCTCAGTTAGATAAAGAAGCCTTAGCTTTGGTATATGCTGTAAAAAAACTGAGGTATTTTCTGCTGGGGAGGAAATTTCTTGCTAGAACAGATCATAAACCCCTGCTAGGATTGTTTGGCAGAGGTAAGCAGATTCCAGTTAATGCCAATGCTAGAATTCAAAGATGGGCATTACTACTCTTCAGTTTGAGTATGATTTAGAGTTTAAGCCAGGCAAGGATAATGTAGTAGCTGATGCATTAAGTAGATTGCCTGTGACAGAAGAATTAATTCCAGTATTCCAGTGGAGTATGTTAACCTGGTGGAATCTATGTTTTTGAGGATATTTCATTCCAGACTATTAGGAAGGCAACTGGTAGAGATCCCAAATTAAGTCTGTTGTTGAAATATGTCAAATATGGTTGGAATGATAATTTATTATTGTCAGAGTATGCTGCAGTGAAGGCTGACCTTAGTATTCACCAGGATGTACTCTTGTATAGGAATAGAGTGGTGGTGCCTGGGGAACTGAGATGTAAGATTTTGGAACAGCTGCATGTAGGCCATAATGGCATAAATGCTATGAAAGCAGAAGCTAGAAGTTGGGTTTGGTGGCCAAAAATAGACCAGGATATTGCTGAGGTAACAAAAAATTGTCATATTTGCTTTAAGAATTATCAGAAACCCCAGGCCCCAGTACTTTCTTGGCCATGCACTGGAAAACCCTGGTCTAGACTTCATGTAGATTATGCGGGACCTATGGATAATAAATATTACCTAGTGGTGGTGGATTCATACACCAAATTTCTGGATGTGCATGTGTGTAATTCCACCACATCATCTGTAACTTGTGAATTACTAAGGAAACATTTTGTAATTTTGGATTGCCAGACATAATTGTCTCAGACAATGCTCCTTATTTTGTTTCTGTGGAAATGGAGGATTTTTTTTGAAAAAATGGTATTAAACATGTAACACCTGCCCCTATAATCCTTCTTCAAATGGTCTAGCAGAGAGAGCAGTGAGATCTTGAAAGAAGGGTTAAAGCGGTTTACGGAAGGTACTATTAATACAAGGCTTTGTAGATTTTTATAATCAAAGGAAAACTGTTCATTCTACTACTGGTAAATCTCCTTCTGAATTACTGTTTAATAGACACTTTAAAGTGCACATGGAAAGCAGTAAACAGAGTTTACATTTAGTCAAATTACATCAGCAGATGTTACAAATTCCCAGTAGTACTTGTAGCCGAGCCTAAGCCTAACAGTGGTAACTTCTAGAAATCTGGCTAGCTATATTGGATGACCCATATACTTGTGGTACCTCCTGCATAATAGAATGATGATAGATGGGGGAACTGGTGCGAATTTCACTGCCTCAAGTATCCGAAATTTAGTTGATTATCATTATCTCGTCATCTGTTAAATAATTTAACGTTGTCGAATGTGAAGCACTGTTATCACTCTCCTTATTGTTGCATTGGTGTGAGGAGTGGCAGTGATTGGTGCAGTTTATTTTTTCTTTAAATAGGGACATGTATTTGTACTGCAGATAGCAGTACAGTTGCACCGTTTCTTTATATATTTATACTTGGGTTAGCAAGGCGAGACGCTTCTCTTAACGTGATACTGTTGGTATCAAATAGAAATAGTTTTAAAGTATGTATCTTAATAAATTTGAACCTTATATTATTTAACATCAACAAATTAGATTTCGAATGTTAAAACCAATTTCAACCAATTAAAGGATTTATCCTTTAATATTAAAAATTGTTCAAACTGAAATAAATATATAACACTGTACGGTGCAGTTGTGTTTGCCTGCCACAGCCTTGAGAGCACGGAACCTCTACATTGGCGACCCAGTCTGGCTAAAACATTGCGGTACAGTAGAACCTCAAGCCCAGGTATTTGTATCTGGTAACATAGTCGAGCAGAGAGCCATCATCCAACTGTATTTTGCGAACGGGGCCACCCCGTCTGGGTGGGTGTCGGTTCAGGATCTTTGTTTTCTCTACTGAGATGACTAAGCATAGTTCCTGACATGTGTACAATACAGAGTTCAGAACATTTGGGTGTTGGTATACCCATTGGTGTGGATCAGTATATCATCCACATAGCTAATGTGTTCGCTGGACCTTTTAGTTACTAAGTTTAAAAGTGCATTGATTAACACATTGAACAGAGTACGACTGAGGACACCTCCCTGTGGAGTGCCAAGTTCAAAATCTCTCGTTACACGCCTAGGCCTTTGGAACAGTACAGATGACTTCCTGTTGGATAGATAGCCTCTTATCCACCGTAGAAGCCATCCTCCAAAATTCATTTTAGCAAGTTCTTTCAGAATGACGTGTGGGTTAGCAATGTCAAAGGCTGACTTAAGATCTAGGAAAGTGGTATATGACCTATCAGTATGCAGGGTGAGGAATGTGGTAATACAGTGATATACACTCTTCCCATGCGTAAAGCCATATATCTGGGGAGACAACATATTATTAATTTTGTAAAGGAGACGGATGAGAACCATCCTCTCAAGACACTTACAGAGACAACTAGTGAGGGAGACTGGGCGAAAAACACTCGGCTGGTGAGGTTTAGGAATGGGAATAAAAAACACTGTTGGTCCATGACTTAGGAAGCTCCCCAGTTACATAGCTCACATTGTACAATTGAAGCAAGGGATTCCCTGGAACTAGCAGAAGCATACTCAGTATGCCGTAAGTAACTCCATCCTCCCCGGGTGATGTAGCTTTGCCTTTATGTAGAGCAGAGTCTAGTTCGTATTTAGTAAGAAGCATGTCACAGTCATCCTCTTGATGAAGCTTGAAGTCAAGGAGCCTTGCCCTATCAGTATATCTATTATTTAATTCATTCTGTGAGGGTAGAGGAAGACTGTCAAAGTTGGAAGTCGTGGCCCAAGCATCAACAAGCTCATTTGCTCTGTGCAGAGGATTAGGGTACGAGATCTCTGCAGCATTTTTCCCTTTGATCTTGTTGATATCCTTCCATGCCCGACTTAGTGGCGTGTGAGAAATGAGACCACGGACAAAAGTTTCCAAACTGTCTGCCTCAGCTTCACCATACGTTCCCTGGCCTCAGCCAGAGCCGCTTGAAAGAGCCGAAGCATTTCAGCAGTGCGGGTAATTGGACTATAAGCTAGTCCAATTATTCTGGCAGTGCGTTTTAGTGCATGCAATTTAGAATCATTATAATAAGCATAAGTGCTATGACCAGTGTAATTTGGGTTACGTGGCCTGGACGATGGATCAAGTGATTCTATAAACTGGTCGATAGTATCTGTGAGCTCATTGTTAAAATCTTCAACTGATGAAGGCTCAGATGAACTGTACCATTCTGGCACATGAGCAACAAAATTGTCTCGTTGATCGATGGGCACAGCCAGCCTCTTCCGCTTGAACATTCCGCCGGGGAGGATAGAGCTGCCAATGCTTACAGTCAGGTCTTTGTGAATTTGTTAGGTCGGTGAGATCTTCATTAGATATTTGTTTAAGTATTCTCTTTGTCACTGCTAATGAAATACCCATATCAATTTCTACCACTGGTTTTCTACAGGCTGTCTTTGCAAGCATATCAACAGTGTCATGCCTTGAGATGCCAACATGTGATGGTATCCATAGGAATTTAATTTCAAATCTGTTTTCTTTAGCAGCTAAAACATTCATTCGAATATCACTGACTATTTTCTGGGTGTCACTAATATGTGCGTTCAATGCCAGGAGTGCACTCTGCGAGTCACAGTATATAGAATACGCCTGGGATATAGACGGATCTGGCAGCTTTCTCAAAACCCAAATGTCGAGTACACAATGTGTCAACTTTGTGAAAGAGAAAACATGCACTCTCTTGAACATTATATTGTAGAATGTCCCATACTGGCTGACTTTCGCCCCCCTGGGCTAAGGTATGCTGAACTTTGTAATTACTATATGAGTACTGGAACACTTGATGATATATTGGACTTGTACCCAAGATTGACCATGTAATAGATTAATTATACAATGTATGTGATGTAACTATATAACCTAAGCTTGTAAAAGCACCTTAATCGCCTTCAGTGATTAAGTGCTTAATTGCACACTAGGTTCTTTATCAGCTATCTCACCCTGTCAGAGTAAATGAGATAAATGTCTGTGAATGCATGTGTGTATATATGTATATGCGTGTGTATGTGTATGTATGGGTATAAAGTATATATGGAAGCTGATCAGAATACATTTCACCTTTGTAAATGTACATTAATGACACTGTGTAGATGACACATCGAACACTTTATGTAAGGCATACATAAATCTGTGTATCTATGTATTTACGTATATAGGTTAGCTTAGCATTTTTAAAGCACCGACTCACCTTCAGTGGTTGATTGTTCAATAACCCTTCAAATATATGTTTAACACATCTCTAACCCTGTCTATGGAGGACAGAAGAAAATGTATATATGCTGGTTAGCATTGTTAATGTGTGGCCACGTCTGTGGTAGAAAACAATAAAAAAAAAAAAAATGCCCACTGCAAGCTGTAGCATTAAATATTATGATAGATATCGTGAGGAAACATTCACATATGGGACTAATAGAACAAGAACCCGGCAATGTGATGTTATAGTGGCCAGAATACGCCTGGGATATAGACGTATCTGGCAGCTTTCTCAAAACCCAAATGTCGAGTACACAATGTGTCAACTTTGTGAAAGAGAAAACATGCACTCTCTTGAACATTATATTGTAGAATGTCCCATACTGGCTGACTTTCGCCCCCCTGGGCTAAGGTATGCTGAACTTTGTAATTACTATATGAGTACTGGAACACTTGATGATATATTGGACTTGTACCCAAGATTGACCATGTAATAGATTAATTATACAATGTATGTGATGTAACTATATAACCTGAGCTTGTAAAAGCACCTTAATCGCCTTCAGTGATTAAGTGCTTAATTGCACACTAGTTCTTTATCAGCTATCTCACCCTGTCAGAGTAAATGAGATAAATGTCTGTGAATGCATGTGTGTATATATGTATATGCGTGTGTATGTGTATGTATGGGTATAAAGTATATATGGAAGCTGATCAGAATTACATTTCACCTTTGTAAATGTACATTAATGACACTGTGTAGATGACACATCGAACACTTTATGTAAGGCATACATAAATCTGTGTATCTATGTATTTACGTATATAGGTTAGCTTAGCATTTTTAAAGCATCGACTCACCTTCAGTGGTTGATTGTTCAATAAACCCTTCAAATATATGTTTAACACATCTCTAACCCTGTCTATGGAGGACAGAAGAAAATGTATATATGCTGGTTAGCATTGTTAATGTGTGGCCACGTCTGTGGTAGAAAACAAAAAAAAAAAAAAAAAAAAAAAAAAAAAAATGCTTACAGTGGCTAATATGACCAGATGATCAGACGCCATATCTGGCACTATTGACGAGGCGCACACAGTGTGGGAGACGTTGAAACCGAGACATAGATCAAGAATACCTTCGTAGATATGCGTCGGTTCAAGGTCACCCACAATCTGTGCATCATCGTGACTACCCAGTGTCCGTGGTGTAGTGGTAAGACACTCGCCTGGCGTTCCGCGAGCGCTATGTCATGGGTTCATATCCTGGCCGGGGAGGATTTACTGGGCGCAATACCTTAACTGTAGCCTCTGTTTAACGCAACAGTAAAATGTGTACTTGGATGAAAAAATGATTCTTCGCGGCGGGGATCGTATTCCAGGGACCTGCCCGAAACGCTACGCGTACTAGTGGCTGTACAAGAATGTAACAACTCTTGTATATATCTCAAAAAAAAAAAAAATACCTAATAGTGACAACAGTTGGTTGCCGTTACGATTATTGAACTGTGAATTACCAAAATTCCTATGCCTAGCGTTATAATCACCTATAATGATGGTAGGCTCAGTCTGAATACAGATAGGAAGGTCAGCATAATTAAAGTTACAAGGAGTTGATTATTTAGTACATAGTTGTTTTTCTCTTAAATTGGATGATAGAGGGGGAGTCTTTAACGTGATTGGGAATACATACATACATACATGCATGCGTACATAAATACATGCATACACGCATGCATACATGCATACATACATGCATACATACATATATACATGCATACATACATGCATACATACATACATACATACATACATACATACATACATACATACATACATACATACATACATACATACATACATACATACATACATGCATACATACATACATACATACATACATACATACATACATACATACATACATACATACATACATACATACATACATACATACATACATACATACATACATACTTACATACTTACATACATACATACATACATACATGCATGCATACATGCATACATACATACATACATACATACATACATACATACATACATACATACATACATACATACATACATACATACATACATGCATACATACATACATACATGCATGCATGCATACATACATACATACATACATACATACATACATACATACATACATACATACATACATACATACATACATACATACATACATACATACATACATACATGTATACATGCATACATGCATGCATGCATACATACATACATACATACATACATACATACATACATACATACATACATACATACATACATACATACATACATACATACATACATACATACATACACACATACACGTCCAGTCAGCATATAGCTATTTCGGGACAAAATCCAATACAGTTTATATTCTGTGGTTGGAAGAAAACGCTCACGGAGTGGGGGACTTATTTTAATTTAAAACAATAATAATTAATTATTTAATAAATAAATAATAATTAATAATACAATCATAAAAGATTAAATTAGATAATCCTTAACTGAAGAAGCATAATAGCTCAATATAACAAATAGGTAAATAGAGCTGAATTAATTATGGTGACTAATGAAGATTAGTGAAAGCCATAAATTAATATACAGAAGTAGAATTAATGTAATCAAATACATTGAAGAGACATCTCTAATTTAAAGCTGCCTGAGCATTTACGGTAATTGTAAAGCTTGGTATTCTTGGCTTGTCACTTTGGGGGTTCCGACGGAGCACCCCCAATCCCGTGAGGGCCAGCTGCGCGGAACCCCCACCCCCGTTTATATTGGTGAGACGCCACTGTGATGAGTTTAATATCACTGGAACTGTAGGTTAATGTGTGACATAGGTGAGGTTTGATGAAGCATCTACAAGCATCAGCTGATGAAGTGTTGTGGAGGCTGGGGGTATTATGCCCAGATGTTGGAGGGTGGATTTGACCCCCCCACCCTCCCTCCCCCCACATTGACCGCAGAACGTCTAACGTTACTTTCCACTCTCGCTTACCAAGGGTATAACCCCCCCCCTCCAACACACACACACACATGCATCAGATTCTTAACTTACAATATTTATGATTTACCAATTTATGTTACTACACTGACTCCCAATTTCACAATATTGTATAAACTTTGATGAAACGCTCGTCTATGGGTCATCCAATACTGTTAGCAGACTTCTAGATGTTACCACTGCTAGGTCTTACCACTGCTAGGACCTATCCACCGCTGCCCATTGGATGGGGGGAAAGGGAGTTATGTGTAGGATAAACATATCAATTGTGACACGATAGCCCTCCATATATGTCAGTTGCTTAAATTATAAACTGTACTTGTGGTCGGTCTCGAGCCCATTGTTGATGTGACAATGTGAATTGACTTTTGTAACTAGCTTATCAAGATTATAACTTGCTTGGCTATATGAATTGTGGGGCTCATTCCCTGAGCCCATTATGTGCCTCTGTAACACTCCACTATCGCCCATAGGATGGGTATGGGGTGCATAATAAATGAACTAAACTAAGCTCTGCCTTTTTGATAACATATACAATTATAAGCTTTATTTGTGAATCTTAATTAAACAATATATCACAGAGCCTGTAGGGTTCGGTGAGATGAGTGAAGAGACATGGGAGATTTTACATAAGTACAGTACAAGGTAGTTTAAGTAGCGAACGCATGTCAACGAATAACGAGTATTTCTGATCGGGGAGAAAACAAACCAGGAGTGGGGGGACCTTAATTTATTAACTAATGTTTACAGAGCAATTGCTGTACCACAATATCCAAGTAGGCGTGTAACATGGCTGAGTAGCATGCCAGTACTGCAAAGATGCACTAAAGGAAATAAGTCATAGGACATTAACCGTGTCTAGTGCCAGCTAGCCGAAGCAATGTTGCAGTACTCGCAATCAGCTTAAAGCTATAATTAAAACAATGCCAGAGATAATTGAGTGGCACAGCCAGTACAGTATGTATAAAATATATTCTGTATACACAGAGGGCATAGAATAGTTACTAGTTTCCAGGGGTAACGATATGCTAGTGCCTAGTACATGTAAGTCTGCAACCCCAAACTTGCACACAAGTGAGCACTTGACATATGGTAAGTAGCGCAACTGCTGTACCACAATATAAGAGAAGGCATGTAACATGTCTGAGAGAATGCCAGTACTGCAAAGATGCAACTAAGGGAATAAGTCATAGGACATTAACCGTGCCTAGTGGCAGCTAGCCGAAGCAATGTTGCAGTACTCGCAATCAGCTTAATGCTATAATTAAAAACAATGCCAGAGATAATTGAGTGGCACAGCCAGTACAGTATGTAGAAATATATTCTGTATACACAGAGGGCATAGTATAGTTAATAATTTCCAGGGGTAATGATATGCTAGTGCCCAGTACATGTAAAGTCTGCAACCCCAAACTTGCACTACAAGTGAGCACTTGACATATGGTAAGTAGCTGCGGGCAGCCCTAGACTTGGGATCCGGCGCAGCACCCCCACTCCGCAGGCCAGCGAAGCCGGTCCCCACCCCACCTATTGTCCTATGAAGTCGATTTAACTTCCAAACATATATTTTTTAATAAATGTTAAATGTTTTCTAGCTAGTTATGTTAGATTTTATTAAAAAATACGTATTCTACTTGTTAACATTATAATTTAAATTTGTGATAATTTGTGCAGAGAAGTGCGACAACTGGATATGCCAAAAAGCACTTTCCAAACAACGATATATCTTGGATAAGTCGCTCCACAACATTGACGCTTGGACCGTCGACTTCCTTTGATGCTACTTATTACTTATTCATAATGAAATTATATTGGTTTGGAGTAA
>WNGS01084662.1:0-15075 GCA_020271785.1 Procambarus virginalis
TCTCTTGTGAAACACGGGCATTATAAAAAAAAATTATAGGTAAAATAAATAAAAAAGGCCTAGGGCCATGAAGTAACAATAATGCAAGGCTGGCACAAGCTGGCGTAAGTACAGAAGACGGAAGATTCTTCATATTAAAAGACCTGCTTCTCCAAGATGGCAGTCCACACCCTGCTTGCCCCGGACAATCACCATATGGAGAAGGACTGTTTACTGTGAAGGGAAGTCCACAAATGCATGCCAGCATGAGTCAGTCTTGAAGGGTAAACGATGATGGCGCCCCAGAGTAACACAAAAGCCGAGCAAGCCCAGTGAGGAAGACCTGTTGATTTGAAGGAAGGAAAATTTTTGGTCATACAATTTTTGTTTTATAAGATTCAAAATATTACTTTGATATAAATTTGTGAAAGTATTCTGCCATCTTAGTCCTCTCCTCACTAAGTAACTAACTGCCAAAGATTAACAACCCTGGCCACAAGTGGCATACTGTACAGTGCACCAAGTGTTAATAAAACAATACTGTAACAAGAAACACGAATATAAAAAAATGAAAATAGAATTTGCCTACTTACAAAACAAGAAGTTAAGAGATGCCCATCAATGATTACCAATATAATACAAAGAGCCAAAGCTCCTTTTATGAGAATGGATTTAAAGAAGCAAACGAAATATGAACATTACATCTCTACCATCACTCATGTCTAACATCCTAGGGTCAAACAACAATCACATATCAAGCAGATAAAACTCTCCAAAGATGGATACACACTTGCAACAGACTTAGATATTGCAACTGATTTCAATAGCTTCTTTTCATGAATTTGTGCAAACCATGGCAGAAAATTCCAAAGACCCAGACACATGTTACTACATATCTCACAGATAGCTAACACTACTCCTTTTACCAGTCAGCCCGAGAGACATTATATCCATAATTCAATTACTTAAAATCAAAGCTTGGAACATTAAGCAGGCTTCGGGAACATTTTTATTGGCCGGGCATGGACGCGGATGTAAGAAGAATCTGCAAAACGTGTTTCCCGTGCAGAGGGCGGCGAAGAACTTCCCTGCCATCCCGAAGGCACCTTTGGTTCCAGTTCCTGCGTTCGGCCAGGCGTTTGAACGCCTAATAATCGACGTCGTGGGACCATTACCTAGGACCAGAAAAGGGAATAATTACTTATTGACTATCATGTGTGCTTCAACGAGATTTCAAGAGGCGATCCCAGCGGAAGGTGACATCGAGATGCATCATGGGACACCTTCAGCGGTTCTTTGCTTGGGTAGGTGTGCCAAGGAGATCCAGTCCGACTGTGGAAGTGTTTTCCTGTCGAGGTGGTTTAGGCAGGCTATTGCAAGCTGGGGAATAGCCCAACTACGATCGTCTCCTTATAGACCTCTTGCAGGGAGCGATTGAGAGTTCCATTCCACTCTGAAGACGTCTTAAGAGTGTATTGTGCAGAACAGGGAGCGAATGGGATGAGGCTGTTTGTCCAGCCCTGTTTGGGATCCGAGATGCTATAGTTGAGTCTCTGGGGTTCTCTCCATTCCAGCTAGTGTTTGGGCACGAAGTAAGGAGCCCATTATTGATGCTGAAGGAGCAGTTGACGGAGGAGAAAACATTAGTGACATTTGAAGAGTATGTGCAGAAAATTCCACGAACGATTGAAAACGGCGAAGGAGCTGGCTGCTGATCACTTGAAGATAGCTCAAGAGAAGATGTCGATCTGGTACGAGAGGAATGCTGTCCCAAAAGAGTTCGAGGCGGGAGCCAGATGTGATATATGCTACCTGGGAGAGGTAGATTGACGGATTCACGCTTTGATGGTCCATACTCGATTGTTCGGCGTGTGGGTCCTGTGAGTTATGAGATCAGCAAGCCGAATCGCCCCAACAAGACACAGGTATGTCATATCAATCGTTTGAAGCCATACTTCTAGAGGAGCAAGAGAGTGCGAGAGTGAAGGGAGCAACACAGTCGCAGGAAGGGAAATTGGCTCTGTGTATGGAGATGAGCCAAGTGTTGCCAGCAGAGGAAAGAAAGTGGGCCCGTGTCGATGGTACGCGCCTGTCGAGTACAGAGAGTTTGGTACATCTAGAAGAGAGGCTTCGTCATCTGGATAAAGGGAAAAGGAGAGATCTAGTGACCCTGATGCGAAGGAACAAGTCGCTCTTCACGGATGTGCCCCGACGGCACAAGAGTGTGGTGCACGAGGTGGACGTGCGCAGAGGAAAGCCAATCAAGCAGAGCGCTTATCGGGTGAGTCCTGAGAAGAGGAGGATCATGCGACAGGAGGTTGAATATCTGTTAGCGTATGATCTCGCTGAGCCCAGCAACGGTGAGTGGAGCTCGCCCTGTGTGCTGGTCAAGAAGAGTGATGGGTCACATCGTTTTTGCACTGTTTTTGCAGTGAATTCCATAACTGTGTCGGATTCTCACCCGATGCCTCGGATAAGTGATTGCGTCGACCAAGTGGGAAACGCAAGGTTTGTCACCAAAGTCGACCTGCTGAAAGGATATTATCAAATCCCTTTGTCTCCGAAGGCAAGAAGGATCTCAGCGTTTGCTACTCCAGACGGATTGTACCAGTACAAAGTGCTTCCGTTTGGTATGAAGAAGAGCGGAAGTTATTTCCAGAGGATGATGAACGAAGTGCTAAGAGGGATGGAAGGCTGCGCCGTGTATATAGACGACATAGTGGTGTACGCCGATAGCTGGAAACAACATATGAATCGACTGACGGAGTTATTCCAACGGTTGGAAGAAGCGAACCTGACAGTTAATCTGGCCGAGAGCGAATTCGGAAAGGCCCGATTAGAATACTTAGGTTTCGTCGTGGGTCAAGGGAAAGTGACTCCAGTAGACCAGAAAGTGAAGGTAATCAAAGAATATCCGAATCCCAGGACGAGAAAAGAAATGTTACGATATCTAGGGATGATCGGATACTATAGAGAATTTTGTAAGAACTTCTCGACAGTGGCACACCCTCTGACTGAATTGCTATCTAAGAACGTTAGATGGAAGTTAGAAGTGGGGAGAAGCATGCCAGGAGTCCTTCGAGAAGACTAAGAAGTTATTAGCCGAAGCGCCAGTGCTGATTTCGCCCAACTCTGAGTCAGACTTTATCTTGTTCGTCGACGCTAGTGACGTGGGGATTGGAGCCATGTTAGCTCAAGAGAAGGATGGAGTTTACCGTCCAGTAGCATTCTACTCGAAGAAATTCGAAAAGTACCAGAGGGCTTATAGTACAGTGGAATAGGAAGCCTTAGCCCTGATCCTGGCACTGAAGCATTTAGACGTCTATGTGGGTGGAGGTACTAGACCGGTGCAAATGTTAACCGATCATAACCCCTTGACGATAGTGCACAGGATGAAGAACAGGAACCAAAGGCTGACAGAATGGGCCCTACTGTTACAAGAGTACTGGCTAGAAATCAGGCACATTAAAGGAAGGAAGAATGTGGTAGCAGATGCCCTCTCCCGGATTTACTAACTGATATGACTCTTATTTTAAGGGGAGAGGTATGTTACGGTGCCCTCTCCTATCTCTTTCGTTTGCCTGCTTTAAGAGTCATATCAACTCTCCCTACTGATTCTCTGAGATACAGGGAAGTTTGTTGGTATATGTGGCGGCCAGATCGGCCGCCAGTTAAGGGAGAAATTTACACAATAAGTTTGTAGGTAAAGGGGAAATTGGTGCCCCTGGTATAAATGAAAGAGTATCCCCTACTGCAGATATGACGTTTTGGAAGGGACAGTAGCCGTGTGCGGATTGGGTGACGTAGGTCGCGGGTGACCAATCAGAGCCCGCCGTGACGTCACCGAGTGCTCCGGGCTGCGCCAATGTTAGAGTTGACCTGACTGTGGAGGCGAGAGGACGTACCTCGGTCAGCTCTCAAGGATTTGAGGCTCTACAAGCCTTATTCAGTGGATTAAACTAGCCATCGCAGCCCACCTTATATATTTGAGACCCTGCGCTTCTGGGAAGCAAAAAGGAACCAAGTTGATGGAGCAGAGAAGTGCCAAACTTGGAAATATTCGGCGACGACGCTGGGCGGCGACACTGGATATTGAGATCCTGGAAGGTGTGGCGGGCAGGCCTAGCTGTGACCGGGTCACATCCACTTAGGGTTTTGGAGGGACGACACCGTTCCTAGGACGAGGAGCAACGCCTTGTGGAAGGGACGAGTGTGTGAACATAGTGATTAGCTCAGTGCCCATTGGGGAACCAAGATTGGGATAGCTAAATCTCAGGGATTGGAACGGCGACGACGCGAAGGCTTCACATCACCTGAGGACCTGTGGATCGTTCCTGGATCGTCAAGGATCGACTCAGGAAGCGTGGGAACCTCACACCATCGAGGGACAGGCGTCGTGAGCCAGGAATGTAAAGATAGATCAAATTTCCTTCCCATTACCCCTTTGTGTGATTAGGCTAGATAGGCCACAATATTCACTTATGTATGTGGCAATGGGACATTAATACTTTAGTAGTACAATAGGCTGTAAGGCAGCTTGTGTCCAGGACTGTTGGAGAGGACAGTGTGTGTGTACGGCAGGACAGTGAAGAAGAGATGCCGACGTGGTGAAGAGGCCCTTCTGTGAGAATGTGTGACTCCTGTCTTTTCTGCCCAGTTGAAGGAGTGTTGGAGGTCGTGGAAGAAGAGTTGCTGACGATCTCCAGATTTATTATCCTTATTTTCATTTTCATGTATTGCTTGTAATTTTATGTGTGATCATGTAATTTGTGTCAGTAAATTCACACAATTTATTATTGTGTTTAAGTGTTCCTCCATTATAATATTTCTCTACGAGCATACACGAGAGTTATCATAGTACCACCTAGGGACGGATTGAGACGGATTCCACGTTCTCTATGGAAGTTCTTATTGCCTGGAAAGTGGTAAAACAGCACAGACTTATATAAAAGTGTACCCTTAGCCATCCGGTCAGTATCAGTGCCTGAATGGTGGCAACTAGTAACGTAGTGGCTAGAGAGAGGTAAAGCTACACAGACCTTCATGGGAGAGTACCCTGGGCTGACAGTTCAGTAGCAGATCTATGGGAGTAGCAACATTCTGGCCACGAACAGTATAGAATACACCCACTGAACTGCATCGCTGGGGTGCAGATATAATAACCCAGCTGGCGACCTTGTTAAGAAGACAGATAAGACAGGCGGGAAAAGAGTTCCTGCAACCTTTTTTTTCTGGCAGGCAAGACTCAGGGAGGTTATTGTTATAAGGTAAGCCTGAGTCTTCCTTCTCTCCTCCACGGGTCTAGGCCAGAACTGTTAACAGCAGTTTCCCCGTGTTTGACTGAAGGGCTTACAGGGTGAATCAGTGGCACCACCCTTTTGTGTTGGGAGCAAAGACCTGCGGAGGTGGGCATTGTTGGTCCTCTCCTGTGGGACCAAGGAGACTCCAGTGAATCCCGGGAGTCGGAGGGGCTGAGTATTTGGCCTTTTGAGCCCCTAGGAGCTGAGTCCTAGCAGAACCCCGGCCCACCCCCGTGACATAGGGTAGATAAAGACAGGCTATTTAACACAAGGGGCACATGCTCTAGGGGACACAGGTGGAAACTGAGTGCCCAAATGAGCCACGGAGATATTGGAAAGAATTTCATAACGAATGCCGTGTTTCCCCAGGAGTACACAGTAATAAGGAAAGAGAGGGAAGGTAGGGGAGGAGGCGGAGTAGCCCTACTCCTGAGAAAGGAATGTAGCTTTAAGGAGATGGCTATCCCGGGCTGTGAGGGGTTCAGAGACTACATAGCAGGCATCATGACAATGGGAGGACCAAGAATAGTAGTAGCAGTAATATACAACCCTCCACCAAATGATAGAAGACCCAGTCAAGAGTATGAAAACAACAACATGGCAGTTAACGCTATAATTGAGAGGGCAGCCTCTGCTGCCTGCAGAAAAAGATCCCACCTGCTCATCATGGGCGACTTCAATCACGGAAGGATTGACTAGGAGAACAAGGAACCGCATGGAGGCGAGAATACGTGGAGAGCTAAACTATTGGAGGTGGTGACTAGAAACTTTTTAACCAAGCATGTCAGAGAACCTACAAGGATGAAAGGAAATGACGAACCAGCGAGACTCGACCTAGTCTTCACTCTGAACGACTCCTACATAAGAGAAATCGGTTGTGAGGGCCCAGTAGGAATGAGCAACCACAGTGTACTGGTGTTTGAGTACCTGATTGAAGAAAGGTTACTGAACTCGAGGAGGGATACCGAAACCAAAAGATTAGCATACCGAAAAGGAAACTATGAGTGGATAAGAAAGTTACTAACAGATATAGCATGTGAAACAGAGCTTAGGGGGAAAGACGGCACAAGATATGATGGATTACATCACGCAGAAGTGCAAGGACGCAGCAAACAAGTTTGTCCCAGTCCAAAAGGAAAACAGTGAAATGAAGATGAGAAACCCATGGTTTAATCAGAAATGTAGGCTAGCTAAGCAGCAAAGTGAAAGGGCATGGAGGAACTATAGGAATAACAGGACACTGGAGAGCAGAGAAAGATACCAGAATGCCAGGAATGAATATGTCAGGATGAGAAGAGAGGCAGAAAGACAATACGAAAATGACATTGCAAGCAAGGCAAAAACTCAGCCTAAGTTGTTGCATAGCCACATCAGTAGAAAAACAACAGTAAAGGAACAGGTTATGAAATTAAGGATAGGGGCAGAAGGATTCACTACAAATGACAAGGAAGTGTGTGAGGAACTGAATAAGAAATTCCAGGAGGTCTTCACCTTAGAGCAAGGAGAAATTCCAGAAATAAGAGAGGGAATAGCTAACCAGGAACCACTGTAAGCGTTTGAGATTACCAGCGGGGAAGTAAGGAAGTTGTGACGATAATCTCTTATCAGAGATTTAGCCTGCTATTTCTGCGACTCACTCCTGTCCTCATCAATATACAAGATACGTTTTGTAGTGGCTAAACGTACATATTAAGATAGCCACACGTACCAGCAACTCCCTCCTCCCCCCACTCCAGCACCTGCTGCACCTGGTCGACGCGCCGAACCCTTCAACTGCCTAACTAGCGACTTGCGGCCATCCAGCTTCCTCATTGGCCGCCAACCAACACTCCACTCCGGCTCCTCGCCAATCACAAGACCTCGCCAGTTATTGTTGGAGTCCCTTGCGTTTCTGCCAGCCAGAATATTGTGTGCTCGCAAGCTATGAACTCCTAAGTGACTCACCTTGTGTGGTCAAATAGAGGTTTATAGTTAGTGCATATATTCCAGCATTCATATTTTATTTACTTTTGTATGTCAATTCTCCTCCCCATTAACGTAATCTATTTTCATGTTTATGTATTTTTTCCACTTGACATTTTTTTACCATTAAGCCAAGATTTTGCATTTGTTTCAATTTGTGTTTTTTTATTGTTATTAAAATCCAGTTTTTATTATTGTCTTTCGTATTTCCGACCTTACCACAGATTACCAATCACGCAGTCATTCTTTTTTTTCTCTTTTTTTTCCTTTTCTTTTTTTTATATATTATATGTGGCCCAGCACTGACACCTGCTAGTTGGAAGACTGCCGACCACCATTTCCAACTCGTTACCGTCACATATAAATGGGGGCCTGTCCGGGAGCTTCACTCAGGTATTGGTAATTGTGGTAAGCACACTTGGCTCTTATTTCCCTTGCTTCCATTATTCACATTAATCATTTTTTATTTTATATGGTGCTGTGTATATTGTACATTACGGGAATAGCATATGGTGAGAGTGAGACAACTTTGGATTACGTGGTGACTGTAGGCCGCAGTCATACTCTTAATTGGTCGTCTCCCCCTTCCGTGTTATCCTCCGTGTTTAACATCTTTGTCCCCAGATATTTCTCACTTTTTGACAGATTATCACATAGGTACCCTGGTACTGTGGTCTGTCTCCGGGTCAATAGCACCCAAGTCCTGCAATCCGACTCTAGGAGGAAAAAGAGGGCTTTAGATCCTCTAGCACGAACTATTATTGGCGAATTGGGACCTCGCCGATAGTTCTCGTCACCAGTTGACACTCGCACCCCTACTCGTCGGTCAGACTGATGGTATTTACCAAAAGGTAGGGAATTGGCGTTCTTTCTTTTGAGCACAAAGTTCGCTAATTCTGTAAATACCATATTCAATTTCAGTGGGTACCATTGCTTATGTTCTATAGTGACTTGGCAAGGTATGACTACATTTTTTGGACTACCTCATTTATTTTGAAGCCATTTAGTGTTTCACTTGTATTTTAAACTTAGTTTTCACTAATTAGTAGGATTTTCTTGCCTTTATCCTCCCATAGTGAGTACCAGGTACAAGATTTCCTGCGACCTTATTCATTTACCATCTTGAATTAACTTTAATTATTAATAATTCCCCACAGGATAGGTATCAGTTGCCACGTTTCCTGTTTCTGACACTCACCATATTCTCACTATATTCGTCTCCTTTGTTTTGCTATATTTTCACCATGTTCCGCTTACAAGCTTTCAAAGCAGATCCAGAAAGTGAAATAGGGACCTTACGTCACGCTAAGAGGGTCGATTTGTTAACTCTTGCACATGAGTATCACTTAGAAGTTCCTGATGGAGCCAACAAATTTGCCATTAATAATATGATACTGGATCACCTTGCTGAGAAGATATTATAGATTCTTCTACTCATGAACAGTACATTATTTCAGATAAAGATGACTTGAGAGCGATAAAGCTCAAATTGGAACTTGCCAAGATCGAGCTACAGCAACAACAAGAAGCAGCTGCAAGCAGAGAGCGTGAAGCTGCAATCAGAGAGCGTGAAGCTGCCCTCAGAAAGGAAGAACAAACGCGTGAAGCTGCCCTCAGAAAGGAAGAACAAACGCGTGAAGCTGCCCTCAGAAAGGAAGAAGCGTGAAGCTGCCCTCAGAAAGGAAGAACTGAAGCTGCCTGAAGAGGAAGAAAGTGAACGTGAGTTGGCCTTATACAAACAGCGACTCGAGATACAACGCGACCACGACAAACGACAGGCAGAAGCAATGCTAGAATGTCGTAACCGAGAACTCACGAGGGACGCTGCACACCAAGCTCAACTCCAACAAGCGGCAGCTAGTCTTCCTCCCAGTTTCAATATCTCCCATGCAAGTAAGTTAATGCCCCCGTTCCTCGAAACGGAGGTTGATGTGTTCTTTACCACTTTTGAGACCCTTGCTGTTCAACTTAATTGGCCTGACGACCAATGGGCTACCCTTCTCAGAGTACATTTAACAGGTAGAGCAGCAGTCACACTCAGCACTTTGGCTTCGGAAAACGACTACACCACCCTGAAACAAGCTGTGTTGGACGCCTACCTTCTCTCCACCGAAAGCTATCGACGAAAGTTTCGTGACTACGTCAAGGCAAGTACCACCACCTTCTTAGAATTTGCTAACACCAAACAAAGATATTTCATGAAATGGCTGGAGGCAGCACATGTCTCTACTTTTTCAGAACTTGTCAACCTCATACTGGTTGAAGAATTTTTGAGACGTGTACCTCCTCCTGTCCGCCTATACTTAGCAGACAAGGAAGAGACGGAGTTAGTGAAGTGTGCGAAGTCAGCTGACACTTACAGCCTCATCCACCGGCTGACTCCAGATCCTACCAGCAAGAAGTCTTGGTACAGTTACGAGAAAGCGAGCCCAGATCAAGGTACCTCTCAACTGTACTGCAGGTATTGTCGATTATATGGACACACCATTGACAAATGTGGTAAGTCCCAATCTAAAGGTAACGTCGAACCCCCTAAGTCTAAAACTACTCACCCTAAGTCCGGTAAGCCTGTAATGAATGTTGGTGTTCATGCTAATGATCTCTCTCTCTTTACCAAGCATCTATATCCAGGAACTATCTCTACCCACGGTTCAGATTCAGAGGGACGTTTCGGACTTAAGATCCTACGGGACACAGCGGCTCTACAATCGATCGTCTTGAAATCGGCTGTGCCCAACGTCGCCTACACAGGAGAGACTGTGTTCATCACTGACCTTACTGCTACAACTCCTTATCCACTTGCCCGAGTTTACCTGGATTGTCCCTTCGTGACCGGTGAAGTCCAAGTCGCCGTCAGGGAAAAGCCTTTTCCCATGCCTGGAGTGCAACTTCTCCTGGGCAACGACTTGGCAGAAGACCAACAACCAAACAACCTGATCATCAAGGACATATCCAAGGTAAGCAACTCTGTGGTGGATAACCCGATTTTTGAACATTTCCCAGTAAAGGTTCAAGAGAGTGATGAAGGTTCTCCTCCTGTTATGGTGACCACCCGTGCTCAAGCTGCACGTCCACAGCCAGCCGACTCTACTGCTACCGCTGTCCCTCAGGACCCTTCGAAACTACCCCCTAACCTGACCGCGGTGGAGTTCCGTAAGTTACAGAGAGATGATCTTACATTGACACCATTATTCTTTCAGGCTGAAACCCAATCCGACAGTGTTCCTGGGTTCTTTATGGAGAACGAAATACTCTATCGCAGGTATAGACCCAGTAAACTGAAGGACGAGGACGATTGGGCAAACGTTGAACAACTAGTGATTCCCACCAGCCTGCGGCCCACGATTCTACACCTGGCCCACGGCGCTTTGTCACACTATGGGTTCAACAAGACTTACCATGGAATTCGACAAGACTACTACTGGCCAGGTATGGTAAACGACATCAAAACTTATGTCAAATTATGCCACGTGTGTCAGTTAGCCGGGAAACCGAACGTTTCCATTCCCAGAGCACCACCGATACCCATCCAGGTGCCTGAGGAACCGTTCCACAAGCTCATTATCGACTGCGTTGGTCCTTTGCCTCGGACCAGTGCAGGCAATGCATATATCTTAACCATCCTGTGTCCTACCACCAGATTTCCGATAGCAGTTCCAGTGAAAAATATTGCAGCTGCTACAGTGGTGATGAATCTACTGAAAATCTTCACCCAGTATGGATTTCCGAGGGAGATTCAGAGCGACTATGGTACCAACTTCACCAGTGATCTCTTCAAACGGACTCTGGAGGAGTTCAACATCAAACAGGTACTGTCCAGCCCCTATCATCCTGCTTCACAGGGTTCTCTCGAGCGTAGTCATCAAACCATCAAGGCACTCTTAAAAAAGTTCTGTAATGAGACCTCAAAGGATTGGGATAGGCAAATTGATCTCATCATGTGTATTTTCGAGCATGTTTCAGGAAATGTCTACGATCTGTGACCAAATAGTGTTTGTTCCCATATTTAGATATATCTGTGAGACTCTTTCCATATATAGAGTTTGATACGAGTTTGAAAGCCTTTTTTTTATCGCGCATTTGGTACTGGCACGTTCACGAACATTGGTTTCAATGAAGTCTTTAAGGTAGCTCTCCTGCTCGAATTCGTAGATGTCGTGAACTTTAGCTACTTCTAATCCAATGCGCATGAGTAACTGTAACAAGTCCAAACTAACCAGGTAATCTTTCTGAGGAAGGTGAGAAGCAATTAATTTAGTGTTGTTTTGGGGCAGACAGCGACTTTCTTCTGTAAGAATATTCTTACTGTAAGGCGAAATGTGATCCTCAGTAATGCAAGTATGTGAAAGAACAAGGGGTAGTTCATCTGTATACCTAGCTACCTCCGGTCGGACCTGCAGTGTATCGCACAACACCCAATATCCCTTGGACCCATCACATGGGATATTCTCCAAGCCTCGCTCTAGCAGCACGTCATGCTCATTGTGTGTCAGTTTCCGAATCCCGCCACGAGGGAGCAGTTCAGTCATACACGCCCCGTAAAGACTGTTAAAATCGAGGTAAATGATGTAGCTACTATCTTCCCCTAGATCTATGCCTGTATGTTGGTTCTCCACATTCGTGTACTGTCTCGTCACACTGGTGAACCCACCTCGGAGATTCCGACGAAGTAAATCATATAACAATGGGTCAGACACAACATCAAGTTCAACTTTCGATTTAAGCAAGAATGCATCCCAAGCAAATGAGGGTAAAGAAATGTAGTGGGAAATGTCTAATTTGTAGAGAGCAAGCATGGTATCTCGCCAGACTGTGAACACATCGGCTAGCAAACCTGTGTCCACTTTGAGGTAAAGGAGCAGATACTCCCCTATGTTGCGACATTTAGCTAAGTCAAAAATTCCTAAGGCTTGTTTATAATCTTTTTCTGATAACTCTTCGTCTTTTAGTGTATTGTAAAACTTATCGCGAGAAGGAAGGTGTGGTTCATCTAACACAGACATAGAGGATAAATAATCATAGCAGAATGATTGTTTACCGTTCAGCAGTTTTGGGATGGCAGCTTTATTTACTCCTTTTATCATAGCCAAATTGAATGTGGTAGGTTTCCCACTATCAATATGATCCTTGGCTATTCTTCCGAGCGAGCCGTTGAGAAGGGCTAAACTATCCAAAAATCTTAAGTTGTTCACATCAACTTTCATAAATTTAAATCCATCCCTGGCTAATATATCTATTTCACTTCCTGGTCTATCTTTCATCTTGTTTAGGATTACTCCTAAATCATAGGAAGCATTGTGGGAAAACGTGTATAGGAACTTGTATGAATTTATACACTGCAAATTGCATCTATCACAGTAAGCCGCTTGATAATTGTGGAATCTTACTGTGTGGTCGTGATGCCGGACTTTGATTACATCTTCCCCGTTAAAAGGTTCATCACAGAGTTCACAGGCTGTTTTTGTCTCAAATATCGCCTGCTGTTGCTGTGACAGATGAAGTTCATAGGATACTAACCCCTTCTTGATTCTAGCCCATGACGCTTCAAGCGTGGTTACAAAGTGATTGACCGCATCTTTACCCAAATAAGTGTCATTCTCAACAATATTCATTTGTCTGTAATGATGATGTACGCATACGCCACTGCATTGTGACGTGATTCGATCATCCCTTAGGGTTTGAGCGGTCTAACATGCACTCAAAGTCATAAAAGCACATGTGACTAGGACCATATCCCCGTCCGTAGTTACGGAAAGTAATCTTCCTCTCTGGTGGGTAGAATTTGAGAGTTTGATGTACTTTGCATGTACTTTCATGACTCTGCATGCGATCTGGTGGGAGTGATATCAAACAACAGTGGCAAAAGCCGTGTTGACTTGGGATGCGATCTGGATTGTCGCATATTACGTACATTGGTTTAAAACTTAATTAACACTAAGTGTTGAGCTTCCAACATCAGCAATGGTATGACATCTGTATATCCACCTCTTCCCTTCCTAGCTAGTGTGATGTAGTGTCGTTGTCGTCTAGCATTTTCATCTCTTCTAGTGAATAGATGAATATACTGACTTTATTAATTTTCTCTACCTTGTAAATATCCTCGAATGTTACTGCAGAATTGACATCAGCCGGCCAATTAATGTGTCTGAGACACCAACTAGCATTCACAGATCGGCGCGAATATTACTAGTCGCATCCCCTTAGCTAAACATTTATAAGCAGCAACAACTGCATAAGGCAAATATCTGCCTCTCCCTCTGGATTGAAAACTAACTGCTTTCCACGCAAGCCTTCAGGATAGTCTACATGCGAGCCTAATCTTATCGGGTGTTCAATCTGACCACAGTTAATGTAAAACCCTGTGAGCCGCTCAACCAAGACATTGGAGCCCTCCCTCTCTTCAAGGTATTGGGATATTTTCTCTGTCAATTCGTCAGCCCAAAAATCAATAAGCGTAACTACTTCCTCTCGAGTTATTGTTCGCGTTCACCTCGTATGGGAAACCCATCGTTATTTATAGGATCCAAAAGATCCTCCTCCTCCTCACCGTCTTGTTGTACATTTAAGTTCCGCACAATTAGAGTGATGTCTGGGTAAATAAGGAGTGAGGATGTTGGGGGAGAAAAGAGAACGAATCTCATTTATGAAAAATTCCCTATATGTTCTCAGATAGAGTCGGGGGAGGTGTTAACATGCTCTGGTATGGAGAAGAAAGCCGAACATAGCACCGTTATAATTATCAATTCGATCCAGTAGCTGAATTTCTAGGGCAGGTGGGGAGAGGGGGAGAGCGGGGGTGGGGGTGATGGGAGAGGACTAGGGGGAGTGGGGGGTGGTGATAGCCCCCCTCCGAAATGAATGGTGAGACTGCGCCGTCAGCTGCTACGCCTGACGGTGGTAACCAGTCAGAATTGACAGATGCTGACGAGTCAAGGTCAAGGTCTGCTGAGCTGTCGTCTGAGTCAAGGTTATCTCATGGACTGTGATGTTGTTAACGGTAGTGTTCTCACCACCGCTGCTGCTGCTGCTGCTGCTGCTGCTGCAGCTGTCGTGATGACCGAGCTGCTGCTGCTGCTAGATTGTGGTATGGGGCTGGGGGGTGAAGGGGAGATTGAGTGAGTACGTGAAGGACCCCTCACCCCCTGTGAGCAGAGGGGAGCGAGCCGGATGTAGGTAATGTCCGCTCAGCTGTGCTGTCACTCTCATTGTCGCTCTCAGCACTGCTTGATACCAAATCTATGCAGAGCGGAGCGGCATCTGTAAAAAAAAAAAGAAAAAACATATTATCTCTAGAAAGAATGAAAGCACGCACACACACACACAACACACACACACACACACACACACACACAACACACACACACACACAACACACACACACACACACACACACACAAACACAAACACAACATATGAGGTGAGGGGGCAGACTAGTGGGAATTCATATGATTAGGAAATAGACTGAAATAAGACAGTAATAACTTACTTATGTCCTGGTGAAGGGGTTGAGCAGGTGTGTTAACTGGCGTGATAATGTCTCGTAGCCTCCATCTGATGGCGTGAGTGACCTTGTTGAAGGGGCTGGGGATGCCGCGAGTGACATCAGCTTCCTTAGCTCGTGTGGGACGGGTGGGATACCGACTCGATGACGTCTGTCTGTTCCCTCCGTCGATTGAGGTATGGATTATAACCTGAAATGGAACAAAAATGATATTCAACATGGGTGAATGAGGAAAATATGTTTATGATGCATGAGTGTTTGCTTGCAAGTGGATTATGATGATGAAAATGTAATACAGGTAGAGAAGTTATATGATCCTTACGTTTATGAGAA
>WNGS01084665.1:0-10232 GCA_020271785.1 Procambarus virginalis
GTAGTGAACACCACACCAAGGGTAGTGAACACCATGCCAAGGGTAGTGAACACCACGCGAAGGTTAAACACCACGCCAAGGGAAGTGAACACCATGCTAAGGGAAGTGAACACCATGCCATGGGTAGTGAACACCACGCCAAGGGTAGTGAACACCATGCTAAGGGTAGTGAACACCACGCCAAGGTAGTGAACACCACGCCAAGGTAGTGAACACCAGGTCAAGGTAGTGAACACCATGCTAAGGTAGTGAACACCACGCCAAAGGTAGGGACACCACGGCAAGGGTAGTGAACACCATGCCAAGGATAGTGAACACCACGCCATGGGTAGTGAACATAACGCAAAGGTAGTGAACACCACCCTAAGGATAGTGAACACCACGCCAAGGTAGTGAACACCACACCAAGGGTAGTGAACACCACGTCAATGGTAGTGAACACCATGCCAAGGTTGTGAACACCACGTCAAGGGTAGTGAACACCATCCAAGGGTGGTGAACACCATGCCAAGGGTGGTGAACACCATGCCAAGGTTAGTGAACACCACGCGAAGGATAGTGAACACCCACGCCAAGGGTAGTGAACACCACGCCAAGGGTAGTGAACACCACGCCAAGGGTAGTGAACACCACGCCAAGGGTAGTGAACACCACGCAAGGGTAGTGAACACCACGCTAAGGGTAGTGAACACCACGCCAAGGGTAGTGAACACCACGCCAAGAGTTGTGAACACCACGCCAAGGGTAGTGAACAACACGCCAAGTAGTGAACACCACGGCAAGGGTAGTGAAACCATACGAAGGGTAGTGAACACCACGCCAAGGGTAGTGAACACCACGCCAAGGGTAGTGAACACCACGCCAAGGGTAGTGAACACCACGCCAAGGGTAGTGAACACCACGCCAAGGGTAGTGAACACCACGCCAAGGGTAGTGAACACCACGCCAAGGAGTGAACACCACCAAGGTAGTGAACACCATGCCAAGGGTAGTGAACACCACGTCAAGGTAGTGAACACCACGCCAAGGGTAGTGAACACCACGCCAAGGGTAGTGAACACCACGCCAAGGTAGTGAACACCACGCCAAGGTAGTGAACACCACGCCAAGGGTAGTGAACACCACGCAAATGGTAGTGAACACCACGCTAAGGGTAGTGAACACCACGCTAAGAGTAGTGAACACCACACCAAGGGTAGTGAACACCATGCCAAGTGTAGTGAACACCATGCCAAGGGTGGTGAACACCACGCGAAGGATAGTGAACACCACGCCAAGGGAAGTGAACACCATGCTAAGGGAAGTGAACACAATGCCATGGGTAGTGAACACCACGCCAAGGGTAGTGAACACCATGCTAAGGGTAGTGAACACCACGCCAAGAATAGTGAACACCACGAAAGGGTAGTGAACACCAGGTCAAGCGTAGTGAACACCATGCTAAGGTTAGTGAACACCACGCCAAAGGTAGGGAACACCACGGCAAGGGTAGTGAACACCATGCGAAGGATAGTGAACACCACGCCATGGGTAGTGAACATAACGCAAAGGTTAGTGAACACCACCCTAAGGATAGTGAACACCACGCCAAGGGTAATGAACACCACACCAAGGGTAGTGAACACCACGTCAATGGTAGTGAACACCATGCCAAGGTTGGTGAACACCACGTCAAGGGTAGTGAACACTATTCCAAGGGTGGTGAACACCATGCCAATGGTGTGAACACCATGCCAAGGTTAGTGAACACCACGCGAAGGATAGTGAACACCACGCCAAGGGTAGTGAACATGACGTCAAGGGTAGTGAACATGACGTCAAGGGTAGTGAACACCACGTTAAGGGTAGTGAACACCACGCCAAGGGTAGTGAACACCACGCTAAGGGTATTGAACACCACGTCAAGGGTAGTGAAGAGCATGCCAAGGGTAGTGAACATGACGCCAAGTGTAGTGAACACCACGTTAAGGGTAGTTAACACCACGTCAAGGGTAGTGAACACCACGCTAAGGGTATTGAACACCACGCGAAGGGTAATGAACACCACACCAAGGGTAGTGAACACCACGTCAAGAGTAGTGAACACCACGTCAAGGGTAGTGAACACACCCAAGGGTAGTGATCACGACGCCAAGGGTAGTGAACACCACGCCAAGGGTAGTGAACACCACGCCAAGGGTAGTGAACACCACGCCAAGGGTAGTGAACACCACGCCAAGTAGTGAACACCACGCCAAGTTGTGAACACCACCACGCCAAGGGTAGTGAACACCACGTCAAGTTCAGTGAACACCACGCCAAGGATAGTGAACACCACGCCAAGGATAGTGAACACCACGCCAAGGATAGTGAACACCACGCCAAGTTCAGTGAACACCACACCAAGGGTAGTGAACACCACGCCAAGGATAGTGAACACCACGCCAAGGATAGTGATCACCACGACATGTTCAGTGAACACCATGCCAAGGATAGTGAACCCCACGCCAAGTTCAGTGAACACCACGCTAATATCAGTGAACACCACGCCAAGGGTAGTGAACACCACGTTAAGTTCAGTGAACACCACGCCAAGGATAGTGAATACCACGCCAAGGATAGTGAACACCACGCCAAGGATAGTGAACACCACGCCAAGGATAGTGAACACCACGCCAAGGGTAGTGAACACCACATTAAGTTCAGTGAACACCACGCCAAGGATAGTGAACACCATGCCAAGTTCAGTGAACACCACACCAAGGGTAGTGAACGCCACACCAAGGATAGTGAACACCACGCCAAGGATAGTGAACACCACGCCAAGGATAGTGAACACCACGCCAAGGATAGTGAACACCACGCTAATATCAGTGAACACCACGCCAAGTGTAGTGAACACCACGTCAAGTTCAGTGAACACCACACCAAGGGTAGTGAACACCACACCAAGGATAGTGAACACCACGCCAAGGATAGTGAACACCACGCTAAGGATAGTGAACACCACGCCTAGTTCAGTGAACACCACGCTGCTGATGAAGTATTCATAGCCCTCCTCAATTCTATCCTATGCTCCGGGTGAACTTGCATTTCCCTAACTTCTGTTGTTTTGCTTTTTTTTAGCAGATATACATGGGTACACCAGGGCCAGGATTCATCAAGTATTTATGCATACAGTTACGAAACCTGTACATCTTTCATTAGTCATGACGGCTGTGTTAACATTTCTTGAACTTTTTACGAGCTTGGAAACTCCACAACCCAAGGTTATTATTGTTATTCACAACTTAGCACTTCGGCGCTTAAAAAGTATTTAGGAATGTATACAAAGCCGCCATGATTGTGGTATGATGTACAGGTTTCGTGTTTGCGTAAATGCTTGATGAATCCTTATTCATCACTGGTCAGTTTTGGATGGATCGTGAGTATTTTTTAATGGACAGAGAGTGGATAGAGTGACTGTAAAGCTCCAGTACACCATCCTGGTAAACGTGAAGGTTCTAATGACTGGAGATGCAGTAACGTAGCTTACCAGGTATCTGTGTCTCCACCGCAGATTCATTGATTGATTGATGAAGATTAAGGCACCCCAAGAGGTACCACGGGCATGAATAGTCCGTAATACAGTTATATAATGCTATCCAACATACATACCTAATAGTCTGTCCTACACATATACGGTGAAGAGAGGTGCCGGAACACGTATAGGAGATCGTGACCCAGGCCATGTTCGACGCGTATTACAAGTCTTAACTGTTCTTCCCTCGTGTCTTACGAGACTGAAGGACGTGTTCTTGGAAGTATTGTTGTACAATATGTTGAGAAACCTTCTAACGTTCCAAAAATATATTCTATTCACCTTTGCTCTAGGAGACTCGAACCGTGGACCCCAGGAGTGTGAGGCCGAAGCTTGTATTCGAAAAATACAATCTGGCCGCGCAGCCGCCCGACGGCAGACTGATAACTGAGTCAAGATTATTTTAACACAAATACTTCATATCTAAGCCAGTACAATAAATATTCTTAAAGACGATATTCGGATGACAGGTAAACGTGTAAATATCTGTAAACAAAAAAACTGTTGCGTAAATATTGTAAATGTCAACAAGATAACGCACTATACACCACACTCAACTGTTACCCAAGATAACACCATGCAAAACAGAAGAGACTTAAGTATTAAGATATTGTGAGAAGCAAATGTAAAATGTAAATCAAATAAACAACGTACACCTTTCTCCTATAAAAAAACGATGTACCTCAATGTCAGTGTTAATTTATGATTGTCGTCTGATATGCGTCAACCTGTTCCCAGGTGGATGCTGTAGCACAGTGGGCTACGTCCTCTACTCACAACAGTGACCTGACATCAAACTTCGGTTAGGACATAAATGACTGGGCATGTTTCCATTCACTTCATGCAGTGTTCACCTAACATTGATTGAGGCTCCCCCCACCCCCTGTAGCGGCTAGTTTACTGAGTACCCCATACTCATCCTGTGAGTGGTAGCGCAAAAAGGATTACAGAGCCTACAAACACCTCAGCGGAGATTTTTACATTAGAACTTCACCTAATCTGCACACACCTTATAATTATAATGACAGCTAGTAACAAACTTTTTACGTCGAAATATCTGCGAATTTGAGCATAATTATTATTATTATTATTTGAGAAATATTATCTTTATTTACTGCAAACTTAATAAGGGCATCAGTTTTATCATGTTGGGGCAATGCAGTGTGACAGAATCCACAATAATTTTACTGTGATCCCTTATTAAATGTGCATTTATATACCTGTATCTGGTTTCGAGGACAAGCACGTTATTATTTGATTGTAAGCTATGCTGGCAATGATGAATGGGAGTCTGAAATAATTATACTGTATATTACTGATGCTTTACAGATGTCAAGTTTTACCAGGATAGCCAACACTTCAACTTGAAAGGCGGATGCCCAGTTATACGACTCTTATATTTTTGTTCCATCTATGTTGCCGTCTGCCTGATAAACAATAACAGGCGTAAACAACCATCCGGGGAGTTCTAGGCAACTGTTGTGGGTTGCATCCTCGGGAAGGTCAGTTGTTGGCTTAGGGAGAACCTCCATAAGCTTTACAGGTTCTTGTTTCCCTCCCCCCCCCCTCCAATTTCCACCTAGGAGACTGCAAATCCAATTAGGCGACTCGTAATATTAAACAACCAAGAAGTTGTAAACTAAAACGAATCAACCTCACTGATGCCAGCAGACATGTTTTAGAAACACTCAACCATCGGCAAACAATGCCATCATGAGCAACAATGAATCGGTCCAGTTGGAAGGTTAAAGTCCTATGCAGGGATATGAGTGACAGTGCATACGTGTATCACCGACACAGACAGGAGCCATGTGGTTAGTGTAGCCAACCCTCGGGCATGAGCTGTGTACGTTAGGTTAGGCCACCACCTTCCTGGTCATGAACAGCACCAGACGTGGCCTGTGTGTCAGGTCATGTCAACAGTACTTCGAACATGACCTCTGTGAGTTTAACACAAGTATTATATGGCATTAAAGTAAGTCCCAGTTGTGTATGGATACAAGTGGTAGGATGCACAACCCAAGGAGTTTCCTTCCTTCCTATTTAGGGTACTGTACATGTTACTATGGCGGTGTGTTCACTTACAGGATGAGTGACGCAGCCCAATACTGTCACTATTGCGATTTCGCAGTCCCCGTACAAAGTGGTAACACACTCGCCTAGTGTTTTGCGATTGTTCCTGGATTCGTATCCTAGCCGGGAATGATTTACTTGGAGCCAATCCTGAACTGTAGCCTCTGTTCACCCAAGAGTAAAATGGGTAGATTTGGTGGGTCGTATTCCGGGAAACATAGGATTAAGGATTTGCCCGAAACGCTATGCGTGCTAGTGGCTTTACGAGAATGTAAGAACTCTTGTATATGTATATAAATAAATACAAATAAATGTTCTCTCGCAGGATGAGTGACGCTGCCCAGTAGGCTATCCCTTCGGGAGGAAAACAGAGAAATAAAATATCTAAGCCAAGGACACTTAGCTCACAGGATGAATGGCGCTGTCCAGTATGCTTTCCTTTCGGGAGGAAAACAAACAAAAATACCCGAGCCAACAGACATTGGCACTTAGCGTGAGACATAAGCCAACAAGCAGGTTGTGGTGTGAAGCATACCAGCTAGGAGTTATGACGGTTGGCACACCGGCCGCTCCCTGACTTTCGCTTCTCCGGCTAGCTAGATAGCAACAACCAGCCAGCCAGCTAATCGGTTTGGACTGGCCAGATCGGGTTATGGTCTCTTACCAGAATGCTGTAGCGTAAAAAGCATGGCACGCGTATAAGGAGGTTCGCGTTGTATAATATACAGTACAGATGTTACTGCCTCAAACTTGGCATGATCTGCGCCTGGAGAACAGGCGGGGCAACAAACACTCAGGGTGTATGTAGGTCATGGAGTCTATACATGTAGAGATATCTGGAAATATACATACCAGATATAGCCTATAAGAAGAGCAGAAGCGATTTGCTCATAGACCTTTAAGTTGGAAACAACATTATACAAGTTTTGTATAATAATAATAATAATAATAATAATAATAATAATAATATAATAATAATAATAATAATAATAATAATAATAATAATAATAATAATAATAATAATTTTATTTGCAAGAAGGTACAATGGGTTGGTGAGATTACATAAGACGTATTTTAACATTCTTGTAAAGCCACTAACATGCATAGCGTTTCAGGCAAGTCCTTAATCTAACATATCAGGTAAGATGAAAAGGTACATTGCAGCAAGGTTTTATATCTACAAATAACTACAATATAGGTTTACATAGGTGACTACACTGGTAAGGATATATATCTTAAGTACTATTATTGGAGAAGTTGGTAGAGATGAGGTATGTTTCGGTTTTACTCTTGAACAGTGCATGGGTTGGACAATTTTTTAATTCATCAGGGAGTCAGTTCCAAAGACTGGGCCCTTTTTTTTGCATGGAGTGTTTGAACAGATTTAGCCTGACTCTCGGGAGATATCAAAGATATATTTATTTCTGGAGTGGTGCTCATGGGTTATATTATACCTATCAAGGAAAAGTTTCAGATCAAGATTAGAATTTACGAACAAGGTTTTGTACATGTAGATAGCACATGAGAATGTGTGGAGTGTGTTTAGCATGTTAAGGGACTTAAACAGAGGGGTCTGTGTGTTGTTTGAAGATAGAGTTTGTTATAGTTCTGATAGAAGATTTTTGCTGGGTGATGATAGGCTTGAGGTAATTTGCAGTGGTTGAACCCCATGCACAGATACCGTATGTTTGGTAGCGATTGATTAGTGTGTTGTATAATGAGAGGAGAGCAGAGTGGGGAACATAATATCTGGTTTTAGCTATTCATATCAGTTATACCGACCGTTAAAGCTGATATAACCAGAGAATAAGTAAGGAGTATAGCTTCAGTGGTTCTCACAATAGTCTTCCACTGTCACTAGCAGCAATACAAATCTTAGCAATACAGATGTTACTAGCAGCAATACAGATGTTACTAGCAGCAGTACAAATGTTACTAGCAGCAATACAGATGTTACTAGCAGCAGTACAGATGTTGCTAGCAGCAATACAGATGTTACTAGCAGCAATACAGATGTTACTAGCAGCAATACAGATGTTACTAGCAGCAATACAGATGTTACTAGCAGCAATACAGATGTTACTAGCAGCAATACAGATGTTACTAGCAGCAGTACAGATGTTACTAGCAGCAATACAGATGTTACTAGCAGCAATACAGATGATATTAGCAGCAATAAAGATGTCACTAACAGCAGTACAGATGTTACTAGCAGCAATACAGATGTTACTAGCAGCAATACAGATGTTACTAGCAGCAATAAAGATGTCACTAACAGCAGTACAGATGTTACTAGCAGCAGTACAGATGTTACTAGCAGCAATACAGATGTTACTAGCAGCAATACAGATGTTACTAGCAGCAATACAGATGCTACTAGCAGCAATACAGATGTTACTAGCAGCAATACAGATGTTACTAGCAGCAATACAGATGTTACTAGCAGCAATACAGATGTTACTAGCAGCAATACAGATGTTACTAACAGCAATACAGATGTTACTAGCAGCAATACAGATGTTACTAGCAGCAATACAGATGTCACTAACAGCAGTACAGATGTTACTAGCAGCAGTACAGATGTTACTAGCAGCAATACAGATGTTACTAGCAGCAATACAGATGTTACTAGCAGCAATACAGATGTTACTAGCAGCAATACAGATGTTACTAGCAGCAATACAGATGTTACTAGCAGCAATACAGATGTTACTAGCAGCAATACAGATGTTACTAACAGCAATACAGATGTCACTAACATCAGTACAGATGTTACTAGCAGCAGTACAGATGTTACTAGCAGCAATACAGATGTTACTAGCAGCAATACAGATGTTACTAGCAGCAATACAGATGTTACTAACAGCAGTACAGTTAAGTAATGGTAACGTCTTCTCACAGACATAATAATAAAATAACAACCAACAAATGTATTTGTGAATTTTAGGTAAAGATTTACACCAAGTTTTTCGCACTCCAGAGTGCTTTGTCAAGGTCTGAGTCTGTGGTTACGACGAGACTTACATCTTAACGACTAATGAGGCTGCTACCTTGTTGTTGTTGTTTTAGATTCAGCTACTTGGAACAAAAAGTTCCAAGTAGCACTGGCTATGGTGAGCCCGTAAATGGAGGCTCTTTGGAGTCATTATCTATATCAATAGCTGTTACTAGAGATTTGGAGATGGATGGTAGTCTTCATGGTGGATTTCAGCCCCGTAGGGCTGGCTGTACAGTTATGGAGCTGGTGGGTTAGTGTAGACCTCTAGGTCTTCCATCTTTTCTTAGGCTGAGCCGTGCTGTCGTTGGAGTTTGGAGAGGCGGCTTCCATGAGGAGGTCTTGTATCGCTCGCTACCTTGTAAATCCAATCCTCTGAACGTTCTCGACCTCCAGACCATATCACATCTATTCCTGACAGCGGTTGCACCTGCGGGGATGTCGTCTATGGACTTATGGTTAGGTCAACTTTCTGTCATCCTGGTAGTCTGAACACTAGAATTGTTATGAATAGAGGTGTTCATAAAGTACTGTGGATGCTATCCCTCGTGACTCCTTCCATACCCAAAGGAAAGCGGCTATTGGGACTACTTACCCCTTGGTTTTACCAATTAGTGGTGTTCACTCCTTCCAGCAGTAATTAACTCCTCTCTCTCTCTCTCTCTCTCTCTCTCTCTCTCTCTCTCTCTCTCTCTCTCTCTCTCTCTCCTCTCTCTCTCCTCTCTCTCTCTCTCTCTCTCTCCTCTCTCTCTCTCTCTCTCTCTCTCTCTCTCTCTCGCTCTCTCTCTCTCTCTCTCTCTCTCTCTCATGACCCATCGCCGCTGTCAGTAATTGGCACATTTTCGGTATAAAAAGTCTTAATTTCAAACTGTGAATGAGTGGTGAGTGAGAGTGGTGGGATTGAGTGAGAGTGAATGAGAGTGTGTGTGAGAGTGAGTGAGAGTGTGTGAGAGTGAATGTGTGACAGTGTGTGAGAGAAAGTGATAGTATATGAGAGTGCATATGAGAGTGAGTGAGAGTAAGAGAGTATCTGAGAGTGCGCGTTAAAGTGAGTGCAGAGTGAGTGAATATGAGAGTGAGTGAGAGTGTGTGAATATATGTGAGTGTGCGAGAGTGTATTTGAGTGTGTGAGAGTGAGTGAGAGTTAGAGTGAATGAGAGTGTGTGAGATGAGTGAGAGTGTGAGAGTGAGTGAGTATGAGAGTGAGAATGAATGTGTGTGAGTGTAGGCGTGAATGAGAGTTGTGCGAGAGTATGTGAGAGTATATGAGAGTGAGTGAGTATGAGAGTGAGTGAGAGTGTGTGAGTGTGGGAGATGAGGTGTGAGAATGAGTGAGAGTGTGCGAGAGTGAGAGTGAGTGAGTGAGTGTGACCGAGTGTGGTAAGTGAGAGTGAATGAAAGTGTGGAAGAGTGAGTGAGAGTGTGGATAGTGAGTGAGATTGTTAGAGTGAGTGAGAATGAGAGTGTTGAGAATGAAGTGAGTGGGTTGTGGAGAGTGAGTGAGAGTGAATGAGAGTTTGTGAGAGTGAGTGTGTGAGTGTGTGTGACAGTGGGTGAGAGACACGTGTGTGAGAGACCACGATCATATGGCCACGAGAGACCACG
>WNGS01084673.1:0-20614 GCA_020271785.1 Procambarus virginalis
ACCTCCTCGCCTCGTTGCTGCATTAGACACCCCGATGCCGGTACCACTGGCGTCGACATGGAGGATGAAGGCTTCTTGGTATCTGGTGAGGCGAGATAGGATTAGAACAGAGGAGGAATTTGAGTTGTTCGAAAGCAACGGTTTGCTCCATGGTCCATTTATACCGTTTGCTTGGGACTGGTTAAGGTGATTAAGGGTGTTGCAACAGTGCTAAAGTTCCACAAACCTACGGTAATAAGAAGCAAGACCAAGGAAGCGCAGGAGCTGCTTCCTGGTAGTAGGCTGTGGATACTCTCTTGATGGCTTGAGTGTGGATATTTAACGGAGCCAGGCTGCCACTCCCTATAACATGACCCAGATACCGCACTTTACCTTTGGCAAAGGTGGACTTGCCAGATTGATGGTGAGGCCGGCTTTCAGGAGCTTGGCGAACAATCGTTGCAGCTGGAGCAGGTGTTCGCTCCAGGTGTTGGATGCTACAACGATATCATCCAAATAGGCGTAGGTGTTGTCCAAGCCCTGGATGACGCGGTTGACAGCTCTCTGAAAGGTGGCCGGGGCATTGCAGAGTCCAAAGGAAGGCGGTTATCTGAAAAGTCCGAAAGGGGTGATAAAGGCAGACAGTTCTTTAGCTCGCTCCGTTAAACACACCTGGTAATAGCCCTTGAGTAAGTCCACCTGGGACAGGTAGCGGGCATTACCAATGGCATCAAGGATGTCGTCAATCCTAGGTAATGGGTATGCGTCTTTTACGGTGACACTGTTGAGTTTCCTATAATCAGTGCAAAGCCGGATCTTACCGTGAGGTTTGGGTACCAAGATACATGGTGAGGCCCAGGGGACTCACAGGGGGTAGCCAGTCCATGGTCCAAGAGGTACTGTACCTCAGCACGCATGACTTCCTTCTTGCTAGGGCTGATTCGGTAGAATGGTTGGCGAATCGGCCGGGTGTCAGGTAGCAGTTGGATGTCGTGCCGAGTCACAGTACACTCTGGGATCATCTCGAAACAACTCCTGATGTTCTCTGATGAGTTTGATGAGTGAAGCACTATTATCGTCCTGAAAGTGATTATGGATGTCAGTAAGGATTTCCGAATTAGAAAGCGCTGTCTCAGTGTCAGTGCTTTCGGAAGGAGAAGCAGGGAAGGTCTCACTGTGGCTGTATGGACCTGTAAGGTGGTGAAGTTTAGTAGCACAGTGGGAGGAGTACCATGATAGAGTTTGAGCAAGTTGATGTGGCACAGCTGGGTCTTCCGCCGCCTATCGGGGGTCTCGAGAACGTAGTTGTAGTTATTCCGGCACTCCTTAACACGGTAGGGTCCTGAAAACCTGTTTTGTAAAGGAGAACCTGGGATAGGGAAATAGGCAAGAACTAAGTCTCCCGGTTTAAACTTCCTTACTTGGCAGTGCTGGTCGTAACGAGTCTTCATCCTCTCTTGGGCTTTCAGTAGGTTGTTTCTGGCAAAGGAATGGACCCTCTCTAGAATGTGTCGGAGGTTTTGAAGAAACTGGGGCACATTCTGATGCTCACTGAAGGTGGCATCACGTAGAGAATCCTTGAAAGCCTTGAGAGGTGTACGGCACTTACGTCCGTAGAGCATCTCATAAGGAGATACTCCTAGTGACTCGTTGGGAAGACTTCTGAAAATACACATGATGAGATCAAGTTGCCTATCCCAATCCTTTGAGGTCTCATTACAAAACTTTTTTAAGAGTGCCTTGATAGTCTGATGACTACGTTCAAGAGAACCCTGTGAAGCAGGATGATAGGGGCTGGACAGTACCTGTTTGATGTTGAACTCCTCCAGAGTCCGTTTGAAGAGATCACTGGTGAAGTTGGTGCCACAGTCGCTCTGAATCTCCCTCGGAAATCCATACTGGGTGAAGATCTTTAATAAATTCTTCACCACTGTAGCAGCCGTAATGTTTTTCACTGGAACTGCTATGGGAATCTGGTGGTAGGACACAGGATGGTTAAGATATAGGCGTTGCCGGAACTGGTCCGAGGCAAAGGACCAACACAGTCAATAATAAGTCTGTGGAAAGGTTCCTCAGGCACCTGGATGGGTGTCAGTGGTGCTCTGGGGATAGAAACGTTCGGTTTACCTGCCATCTGACACACGTGGCATTGCTTTACATGTTGCTTTACATCATTAACCATACCTGGCCAGTAGTAGTCTTGACGAATCCCATGGTAAGTCTTGTTAAACCCGTAGTGTGATAGTGCTCCGTGGGCCAGGTGTAGAATCGTGGGCCGCAGGCTGGTAGGAATCACTAGTTGTTCAACGTTTGCCCAATCGTCCTCCTCCTTCAGTTTACTGGGTCTGTATCTGCGATAGAGTAACTCGTTCTCCAAGAAGAACCCAGGAATACTGTCGGATTGAGTCTCAGCCTGAAAGAATAATGGTGTCAAGGTAAGATCTTCCCTCTGTAACTTACGGAACTCCAAAGCGGTCAGATTTGGGGGTAGTTTCGAAGGGTCTTGAGGGACAGCGGTAGCAGTAGAGTCAGCTGGCTGCGGTCGTGCAGCTTGAGCACGGGTGGTCACCATAACAGGAGGAGAAACTTCATCACTCTCTTGAACCTTTGCTGGAACATGCTTAAAAATCGGATTATCCAACACAGAGTTACCCACCTGGGGTTTGTCCTTGACGATCAGGTTGGTCGGTTGCAGGTCTTCTGCCAAGTCGTTGCCCAGGAGAAGTTGCACTCCAGGCATGGGAAAAGGCTTTTCCCTGACGGCGACTTGGACTTCACCGGTCACGAAGGGACAATCCAGGTGGACTCTGGCGAGAGGATAAGGAGTAGTAGCAGTGAGGTCAGTGATGAAGACAGTCTCTCCTGTGTAGGCGACGTTGGGCACAGCTGATTTCAAGACGATCGATTGAAGAGCCGCTGTGTCCCTCAAGATCTTAAGTCCAAAACGTCCCTCAGAATCTGAACCGTTGGTAGTGATAGTTCCTGGATACAGATGCTTGCTAAGAGAGAAAGATCATTAACATGAACACCAACATTCATTACAGGCTTACCGGACTTAGGAGGAGTCTGTTTGGGTTTGTGGATTCGGTGTTACCTTTATATGGAGACTTACCACATTTTTCTATGGTATGTCCATAGAGTCGACAATACTTACAGTACAGTTGAGAGGTACCTTGATCGGGGCTCACTTTCTCGTAACTGTACCAAGACTTCTTACTGGTAGGTGGTTCTGGTGTCAGCCGGTGGATGAGGCTATAAGTGTCAGCCGACTTCGCGCATTTCACCAAGTCGGTCTCTTCCTTATCTGCTAAGTATAGGCAGACAGGAGGAGGTACACGCCTCAAGAATTCTTCAACCAGAATGAGGTTGACGAGTTCTGGAAAAGTAGAGACATGTGCTGCCTCCAGCCATTTCATAAAATATCTCCGTTTGGTGTTGGCAAATTCTAAGAAGGTGGTGGTACTTGCCTTTACGTAGTCACGGAACTTTCGTCGGTAGCTTTCGGTGGAGAGAAGGTAGGCGTCCAACACAGCTTGCTTCAGGGTTGGGTAGTCGTTTTCAGACGCCAAAGTGCTGAGTGTGACTGCTGCTCTACCTGTAAGATGTACTCGGAGAAGGGTAGCTTATTGGTCGTCAGGCCAACTAAGTTGATTAGCAAGGGTCTCAAAGGTCGTAAAAAAAACATCAACCTCCGTTTCTACGAACGGTGGCATTAACTTACTTGCATGGGAGACATTGAAACTTGGAGGAAGACTAGCTGCAGCTTGTTGACGTTGAGCTTGGTGTGTAGCATCCAACGTGTGTTCTTTTTGAAGACGTTCTAGAGCTAGATCAGCTTGCTGTTTTTCGTGTTCGCGTTGCATCTCCAGGTGACGTTGTTTTGCTTCAAGTTGTACTTTTTCACGCTCTCTGAATAGGGCCAACTCACGTTCTTCTCGTCCTTGAAGTAGGAGGGCCTCTCTTTCACTTTCTTCCTTCCTAATGGCAGCCGCTTCCTTTGCTAGGGCCGCCTCACGCTCCTTGAGGCGGATTTCTCTATTTTGTTGTTCCTTAAGCAATGCGGCCTCTCGTTCCTTGAGCTGGAACTCACGTTCTTGCTCTTCCTTCCTGATGGCAGCTGCTTCCTTTTGTTGCTGTATGGCTGCTTGCTGTTGCTTCCGCTCGATCTTAGCAAGTTCTAGTTTGAATTTCATTGCCGTCAGATCATGCTTATCTGAAACAGTGTATTGTTCGTGAGTATCAGAGTCTATTATCCCTTCATCTAAAAAATGATCTAATAGTAGATTATGTACTTCATGCTTGTTGGCTCCATGGGGAACTTCTAGGCGATACTCATTTGCAAGAGTTGACAAGTCGACCCTCTTAGCATGACGTAAGTTCTCTATTTCACCTTCTGGATCTGTCTTGAAAGCTTGCATACGAAACATGGTGAAATTAGCAAATAAATGTGACACGAATATACTGTGATGATATGGTGAATGTCAGAAACAGGAAAACGTGGCAACTGGTACCTAATCCTGTGAAATTGTTAATAAGTAAAGTGAATTCAAGATGGTAAATGATTAAGGTCGCAGGAAATCTTGTACCCGGTACTCACTGTGGGAGGATAAAGGCAAGAAAATCCTACTAATTAGTTGAAACTGAGTTTCGAAAAACAAGTGAAACACTAAATGGTTCCAAAGTAAATTAAGCAAGTTTTCCCACTAAAATTAAATATGTTACTTACAGAATTAGCGAACTTTGTGCTCAAAAGAAAGAAAGCTAATTCCCTATCTTAAGTAAGTACCATCAATTCTGACCGACGAGTAGGGGTGCGAGTGTCAACTAGTGACGAGAACTATTGGCGAGGTCCCAACTCGTCAATATAAGTCCGTGCGAGAGGAACTATGGCCCTCTTTATCCTCCTAGAGTCGGATTGCAGAAATTAGGTGCTATTGACCCGGAGACAGACCACAGTACCAGGGTACCTATATGATGATCTGCCAAAAATATGAGAAATATCTGAGGGACAAAAGATGTTAAACACGGGTAATAACATGGAGGGAGAGACGACCAATTAAGAGTATGACTGCGGCCGACAGTCACCACGTAATCCAAAGTTGTCTCACACTCACCATATGCTACTCCCGTAATGCACAATATACACAGCACCATATGAATAATAAAAATGATTAGTGAAAATATTGAAAGCAAGGGAATTAAAGCCAAGTATGCTTACCACAATTACCAATACCTGAGTGTAGCTCCTTGGACAGGCCCCAAATATATGTGACGGTAAAGTAGTGGAGTATGGTGTTCGGCAGTCTTCCACTGGCAGATGTCTATGCCTGGTCACACATATGTATAAAAAAAAAGAATGACTGCTTGTCTGATAGTCTGTGGTAAGGTAAGGTAAGATACACAAAACACAAGATAAACAATGAAATTTAATTACTCTAGAAAACAAATATAAATAAAGACAATTCCTTGGCTGAGCAATGTGCAGATTTTAACAAGTGAAAAAAAAACTAACATAAAAATGAATACTGGCTGGTTTACGTTAACAATGGGACATAAATGACATACAAGAAAATATATAAAATGGTCAATATATAAAAAGGTGCTGGGAATATATGAGCAAGCTAACAACCACCATTTAATCACACGAGGTGAATCAACTAGATGTTCTCAGCTATAGAGCACAAGATATTCTGAGGTACAGCTCGCTGACTCCAACGTTGACTTGGCGAGGTTCGTCATTGGTGGAGGGCTGGAGTGGTGTGATCTTCGAGCAGCCAATGAGAATACGGTCAGACCGACACCTGGTAGTTTGCTAACTTGCAGTATAGCAGTTGAAGAGCCGGCGGTGAGGAGAGGTGTGCAGGAGTGGGGGGGGGGTATGCAGGTGCGTGTGGCTGTCTTGATATATGTTTGTGCTACTGTAGAACGTATCTTGAATGTAACTCGGAACGTGACGTGACGAATATAGGGAAGAGCAGGCTCAGTCTCTTTGAAGAGATTATCGTCACAATATATATATATATATATATATATATATATATATATATATATATATATATATATATATATGTATGTATATATATATGCAAGAGTTGTTACATTCTTGTGCAGCCACTAGTACGCGTAGCGTTTCGGGCAGGTCCCTGGAATACGATCCCCGCCGCGAAGAATCGTTTTTACAACCAAGTACTCATTTTACTGTTGAGTTAAACAGAGGCTACAGTTAATGATTTGCGCCCAGTAAATCCTCCCCGGCCAGGATACGAACCCATGACAAAGCGCTCGCGGAATGCCAGGCGAGTGTCTTACCACTACACCACGGTTATCTTGAGGTTATCTTGAGATGATTTCGAGGATTTAGTGTCCCCGCTGCCCGGTCCTCGACCAGGCCTCCACCCCCAGGAAGCAGCCCGTGACAGCTGACTAACATACCAGGTACCTATTTACTGCTAGGTAACAGGGGCATAGGGTGAAAGAAACTCTGCCCATTGTTTCTCGCCGGCGCCCGGGATCGAACCCGGGACCACAGGATCACAGTCCAGCGTGCTGTCCGCTCGGCCGACTGGCTCCCACGGAGACCGGAGACTTCATTCCTGAAGCTCAAGCTCATGTTGAAGTTGACATATTCAGAATGGTGTTTGACTCTTCAGTGACCAGGAAAAACCACGTACTTAATTTAGCAAGTAAGGCAATGGAATAAACTGAAGCCCAACAGAGCACCTCATACCTTCCAGAGAGCAGGGGTTGCAAACCTTTTTATGAAGGTTTTGATATTAATGTTTAAAGTAAGATTCATTTTACTGTATATTTGAGGTGGTAGCCTAATTAGACTTACTGAAGGAAATAGTAACTTGATTGACTAGTAGGTTTTATTCTGAAGGTGATGACCATATTGTATTCATTTCTGCATTATTAATTAATAACATAGTGTTATTAGGTCTCATTCAGTTATCTCGTATGGTGTGATTCTCCCCCCTTCTGCTACCTTTAGTTTGGCCAGAACTCGATCCTAATACCAGCGAGTCTTATATGTGGAAATTAAAAGATGGTGGTTTACCCCATCTAACTTTTATACTTATTGCCGCTTCGTGAAAAGTGTGATGGACAAAGATCCCCCCATCATCAGCGATGGACCAATCCTCCCCAACGAGGGTAAATTAAATCAATTATAAGCTTAAACGTATACAATCAATTACGAACAAAGTTTTTACTCGATATGATTTGATAAGCTTCTTGCTTCATGAAGAGCACAGGAACCTGTGAAGCAGATGTTAGCTTACCTGAGCGGCCGGTCGTGGCACACATGTCTTGTGAGAGATAAGCCATCTCAATTGTCCCTGATACTGAGAACTTGACGGCACTGGTCTTGCAACACTCTAACAGCAGGTGATGGCGCTCTCAGTGAGGCAGGTGAGACAGGGGGGCACTGAAGCTGTCACTGTCTAGTGACCACTGAGGTTGTTACTGTCTAGTGACCACTGAAGCTGTCACTGTCTAGTGACCACTGAGACTGTCACTGTCTAGTGACCACTGAGACAGTCACTGTCTAGTGACCACTGAGACTGTCACTGTCTAGTGACCACTGAGCCTGTCACTGTCTAGTGACCACTGAGACTGTTACTGTCTAGTGACCACTGAGGCTGTCACTGTCTAGTGACCACTGAGACTGTCACTGTCTAGTGACCACTGAGACTGTTACTGTCTAGTGACCACTGAGACTGTCACTGTCTAGTGACCACTGAGACTGTTACTGTCTAGTGACCACTGAGACTGTTACTGTCTAGTGACCACTGAGACTGTCACTGTCTAGTGACCACTGAGACTGTCACTGTCTAGTGACCACTGAGACTGTCACTGTCTAGTGACCACTGAGACTGTTACTGTCTAGTGACCACTGAAACTGTCACTGTCTAGTGACTGTCATGTTCACAGAAAATGGTACCATCCGTTTTCTATGTGCGGCGGCTAGACGCGAGAGAGAAGGTAAACAAAGATACAGGACGACACCAGCTTGGGAGCTCTAGTCATGTAATTATTTAAGTATTAAAGTCAGTAACCAGGAATGACTTTACATCAACCTTACTACCAAGACTATCTCAGCTATACACAGAT
The DNA here is from genome assembly GCA_020271785.1 of Procambarus virginalis. Classification (NCBI taxonomy): domain Eukaryota; kingdom Metazoa; phylum Arthropoda; class Malacostraca; order Decapoda; family Cambaridae; genus Procambarus; species Procambarus virginalis. The sequence goes on from WNGS01084673.1 coordinate 8,092, forward strand.
ACCACATTGGCGACGAGGATGAACTGGGAACGCAGGTATTTGTTCTTAAAACACAAGGAAGAAGCATGCTGCCTCACGCCCGAAGGAGGAAGGAGAAGCTGTCTGTGAGCACCATACCCGATGCTGTATGCTACCCCATGCTTTGTGCTGACCGTTGCTGTGTGCTGACCGTTGCTGTGTGCTGGCCATTGCTGTGTGCTGGCCAATGCTGTGTGCTACCCATGCTGTGCTGACAAGCTGTGAATAGAGGAATCTGCCGACACTGTGTACGAAACGACGCTTTGATGCAGTGTACAAAACCTGATGTTTTGGTTACGAAACGACGCTTCGTGCTACACAATTCTTCACGCTGTGAACTGACTGCTGTGCCAACTGCTAACAACTGCTGTGCCAACTGCTGTACCAACTGCTGCCAACTGCTGTACCAACTGCTGACAACTGCTGTGTTGCTGTGAGTAGGAACAACACATGTACACAAGGGCTAGGTAAGAAATCAGTTGCTGCTGTGTTGTGCACTGTTGTGAACTTTTGCATTAAAATGCTTGTGTGCTTTGCAAAATTAAAGTAATTACAGTGAATTCTTAAATAACATATACAGTGCAGTAAGTGTTATATATTCTGAGGAACATTTTAAGTGATAAGTTTACATTTATTCAGTAAAAATGGCAAATATACCTCAGTTTCCTGCATTTGATCCTGACTGTGACCAGACAAACCTGTCACAGAGGTGGGTCAAATGGCTTAAAAGGTTTGAAAATTTGTTGATAGTTTCTGACATCAAAAGTGCTGAAAGAAAGCGTGCCTTTCTACTTCATTATGCAGGTGATAGAGTTTGTGACATCTTTGATACACTGAAAGACACTGGTGGTGCCAAAGATTATGACACTGCCAAGGCCAAATTAACTGAGCATTTCAAACCAAGGCAAAATACTGCTATGGAAATTATGCATTTCAGGAGAGCCAAACAACTCTCTAATGAAACTGTTGATCAATACCATACACGTCTGCAGGGTTTAGCAGCCCATTGTGAGTTTGCTGATGTTGACAAAGAAATCAAACAGCAAATAATTGAAACATGCACATCTACACGTCTTCGTCGAAGAGCTCTAGAACTTGTTGATGATGAAAGTTCTCTTACCAAGATACTGGATATGGCTCGTCGAATGGAAGATGCTGCACGTGATGCTCGTGTCATGGAGTGCAGTGCCAACAACGGTTCTGCCACTGTTACTAACAGTCATGAAGTATGTAAGGTTCAGGGAGACACCATGATCATAGAAGATATCATGCCAAACCTAACATTAAATTGAGCCGAGAACCACATCACAACTGGAGTCATGGAACAAGACTCAAGCAGTCACAACGACTCACATCAGAGGTTGTCAACAATAAATGTTACAATTGTGGAGGAGACTACCCACACCAAGATAATGTTTGTCCTGCACAAGGTAAGAAGTGCTATGAGTGTAGAAAACTAGGTCATTTTGGTGCTATGTGTCGTTCCGCACTAAAGAAACCACAATCAATAAATAAAAGCAATGTACGAGGATCAAGTCATAGGAGTCGAGGTGGCAAACACAATATTGCACCTCAAATCAAGAATGTTAATAATATACAAGACAACATTTCATTACAACCAGTCTCAGATGACAGTGAATGTGATTATATTTATGGAGTACAATCAATCACAGAATGGAATGATCTTCCAAACAACCCAGAGACTATAGTATACATTGCTGGCATTTGTCTCAAAATTCTCATTGACACTGGATCAAACATTGACACCATTGCTGAGTGCCACTATGAAAAATTTAAAAAACAGTTCCCAAAGCTTGAAAACTATAATGGCAAAGCCACTGCCTATGCTTCAAAGGTAGCCTTACCAGTGATTGGAACTTTCACTGCAGAGATTAAGTCAAAGAATGCAATGCTCATTACTACATTCCATGTTGTTAGGAATGCAAAGGAGTCTTTACTCAGTTACAAGACTTCAACCAAATTGGGGCTACTTCAGCTTTCTAATGCTGTAGCAGTGGAATCTGCAAACAATGTTGATGCTATTGTTGCTGAATTTTCTGATCGGTTTAAATCCATAGGTTGTTATACTGATAGCAAGGTACATCTGCATATCAACCCAGATGTAATTCCAGTTGCCCAACCACATCGCCGACAACCATTCCATACTCGCAAGAAAGTCGATGCCGAACTGGATAGGCTGATAGAACTAGATATCATTGAACCGGTAACAGGCCCAACACCATGGGTAAGCCCAATTGTCACTCCACCAAAGCCGAAGAATCCAGATGAGATACGCATTTGTGTAGACATGCGTGTTCCCAACAAGGCAATAATGCGTGAACGCCATCCTACACCCACTGTAGATGATATGATTTACCGCTTGAATGGTGCAACTGTATTCAGCAAGTTAGATTTAAACAAGGGCTATCATCAGCTTGAACTTGATGATGAGAGTCGATTCATCACAACGTTTACGACACATCGAGGTCTGTATAGGTACAAGCGCCTGAGTTTTGGTATTAACAGTGCTGCTGAAGTATTCCAGCACATCATCAGCCAGGTATTGCAAGATATACCTAATGCTGACAACATGTCTGATGACATCATTGTTTATGGCCGTACCCAAGCTGAACACGACAAAGCTCTTCGTGCAACATTGCAACGCTTACGAGAAAAGAATTTGACGCTAAGCCGAGCAAAGTGTGAGTTCAATCAACATAAAATTGAATTCTTTGGACATGTACTTAGTGACAAAGGTCTGTCTCCAGATCCTAAGAAAGTTGCAGATATCAAGAATGCTGCACCTCCTTCAACATCCACTGAAGTACATAGTTTTCTGGGAATGGCAAACTACTGTTCTCGCTTCATTCCAGATTTTGCTACCATTACGAAGCCTCTACGTGAGCTCCTGAAGAAAAATGCATCATGGTACTGGAGCGATGTCGAGCAAAATGCATTTGATGCTGTGAAAGATGCACTAGTAGAAAATGCGACTGCTGCATACTTTGATCCATCAATGGACACTGAGTTAACGGTGGATGCTAGTCCTGTTGGTTTAGGTGCTGTGTTAGCCCAACACAAACCTGGTCAACCAGATTCAAGAGTAGTAATTGCCTACGCCAGCCGTTCTCTCACAGATGTTGAGCAACGATACAGTCAGACAGAGAAGGAAGCTCTTGCTCTTGTATGGGGCTGTGAACACTTCAATGTGTATCTGCTTGGTGCACCCTTTACCACGATAGTCACTGACCACAAACCGTTGGAGACCATCTTCAATAATCCAAAGTCCAAACCACCAGCTCGCATTGAGAGATGGGCTCTTCGTCTGCAACCATACAACTTTACGGTGAAATACAAGCCAGGTGCAGGCAATCCCGCTGATTACATCAGTCGACATCCTGCCAACAGTTTCACCATCACCAAGCATCAGCAAGTTGCCGAGGAATATGTACACTCTGTAACCTGTGATGCAGTCCCTAAGGCTCTCACTCTTGATGAAATCCGTACTGCAACCCTAGAGGACCCAACTCTGCAAGCAACAGTGGATGCATTGACTAAGAAAAAGTTTCCACGCATCCCACCCTCAGGAGTTGACCAAGATGCATTCAAAGCACTTGAACGCATCCAGACAGAATTAAGTGTTACGCAACAACGCGACACCGTGCTGCGAGGTACTCGTATCGTCATTCCAGCTGTTCTCCAGCAACGTGCTCTGAAGCTTGCACATCAAGGACACCAAGGTCTTGTAAGGACCAAACAGCTGCTACGAGAAAAGGTGTGGTTTCCTGGCATTGATCGTCAAGCTAAGGACATGCATGATGCCTGTGTCCCTTGCCAAGCTGCAGTGGATACTTCAAGACCAACACCTCTACAACCTTCACCACTACCTGCTGCACCATGGATGGAAGTATCGATGGACTTCTGTGGACCGCTACCAACTGGAGAGTACTTGATGGTAGTCATTGATGATCACTCACGTTATCCAGAAGTAGAAATCATCACTTCCACATCTGCAAAGGCTGTCATCCCGAAACTCGACAAGATCTTTTCAAACTTTGGCATTCCTGAAGTTGTCAAGACGGACAATGGACCGCCATTTAATGGACAAGACTTTGTCAACTTTGCTGAGCATATTGGATTCAAACACCGCCGTGTGATGCCACTACATCCTCAAGCAAATGGAGAAGTCGAGAGATTCATGCAACCTCTCATGAAAGCTGTACGCTGTGCTCATGCCGAAGGACGATCCTGGAAACAAGCTATGTATGCTTTTCTCAGGAACTACCGTGCAACACCGCATGGAACACTGGGCAAGTCGCCTGGCGAACTTTTATTTGGACGTCCTATGAGAATCGCACTACCTGTCATGCCAGCCAAGGTAACGGATAAACGTCTCGCTCAGAAGGATGCACTAGCCAAGGGCAAAATGAAAATTGCTCATGATCAACGTGCAAAGGAACAATTCATAAAGGTTGGAGATACTGTTCTCGTTAAAAAGAAAAAAGAGGGAAAGTTAGATATGCCGTATGATACAAAACCATATAAAGTGATTAGTGTAAAAGGAACTATGGTAACAGCGAGTAATAGAGATCATAGTATAACACGTAATATGGCTTATTTCAAAGTGATTCCAAATAGTGTAGAAAATGATGAAGTGCAAAGTCGTGCAAAAGAAAAAGAAAAAATGAGTTATAACTCGATAAACAATTCATCGAGGGATATTTTTGTATTTAAGGACTCTCGTCCAAAACGTCATGTTAAACGCCCTACACGATATGATGATTAATTGTGTTCCTATGTAATGCAAAGTATTTACTTGTTATGCTGAACTAAATTTAATATTGTTTGAATAATGCAGATCTCTCATTCAATATTTTGTAACTTTGTATTACAGTTTCTTTCATGTTTGTTTAACATTGCATATGTATTTTTAACATTGAAATCCTTTGTGGTAAAGTTGTTTAAATTCTTTGTGTGTTTAATTAATGTTAAATGTATGCAATATCTCTTGATATGTTAATAACTTACTTTGTGTCAATAACTTTGCTTTGTGCTACAAGCATGGTAGACATCCTGTATTCATTCTTTTTAAAGAAAAGGAGGGATGTCATGTTCACAGAAAATGGTACCATCCGTTTTCTATGTGCGGCGGCTGGACGCCAGAGAGAAGGTAAACAGCACACAGGACGCCTGCCAAGCTTGGGAGCTACTCTATCATGTAATCGTTTAAGTATTAAAGTCAGTAACCAGGAATGACTTTACATCAACCTTACTACCAAGACTATCTCAGCTATACACAGACACCACACTGGCGACGAGGATGAACTGGGAACGCAGGTATTTTGTTCAACAAAACACAAGGAAGGAGCATGCTGTCTCGCCCAGAGGAGGAAGGAGAAGCTGTCTGTGAGCACCATACCCGATGCTGTATGCAACCCCATGCTGTGTGCTGACTGTTGCTGTGTGCTGATCGTTGCTGTGTGCTGGCCGTTGCTGTGTGCTGGCCAATGCTGTGTGCTACCCAAGCTGTGCTGAGTGTTGCTGTGAGAGGAATCTGCCGACGCTGTGTACGAAACGACGCTTTGATGCAGTGTACAAAACCCGATGTTTTGGTTACGAAACGACGCTTCGTGCTACAAAATTCTTCACGCTGTGAACCAACTGCTGCCTACTGCTGTACCAACTGCTGCTGCCTACTGCTGTACCAACTGCTGCCAACTGCTGTACCAACTGCTAACAACTGCTGTGTTGCTGTGAGTAGGAACAACACATGTACACAAGGGCTAGGTAAGAAGTCAGTTGCTGCTGTGTTGTGCACTGTTGTGAACTTTTGCATTAAAATGCTTGTGTGCTTTGCAAAATTAAAGTAATTACAGTGAATTCTTAAATAACATATACAGTGCAGTAAGTGTTATATATTCTGAGGAACATTTTAAGTGATAAGTTTAAATTTATTCAGTAAAAATGGCAAATATACCTCAGTTTCCTGCATTTGATCCTGACTGTGACCAGACAAACCTGTCACAGAGGTGGGTCAAATGGCTTAAAAGGTTTGAAAATTTGTTGATAGTTTCTGACATCAAAAGTGCTGAAAGAAAGCGTGCCTTTCTGCTTCATTATGCAGGTGATAGAGTTTGTGACATCTTTGATACACTGAAAGATACTGGTGGTGCCAAAGATTATGACACTGCCAAGGCCAAATTAACTGAGCATTTCAAACCAAGGCAAAATACTGCTATGGAAATTATGCATTTCAGGAGAGCAAAACAACTCTCTAATGAAACTGTTGATCAATACCATACACGTCTGCAGGGTTTAGCAGCCCATTGTGAGTTTGCTGATGTTGACAAAGAAATCAAACAGCAAATAATTGAAACATGCACATCTACACGTCTTCGTCGAAGAGCTCTAGAACTTGTTGATGATGAAAGTTCTCTTACCAAGATACTGGATATGGCTCGTCGAATGGAAGATGCTGCACGTGATGCTCGTGTCATGGAGTGCAGTGCCAACAACGGTTCTGCCACTGTTACTAACAGTCATGAAGTATGTAAGGTTCAGGGAGTACACCATGATCATAGAAGATATCATGCCAAACCTAACATTAAATTGAGCCGAGAACCACATCACAACTGGAGTCATGGAACAAGACTCAAGCAGTCACAACGACTCACATCAGAGGTTGTCAATAATAAATGTTACAATTGTGGAGGAGACTACCCACACCAAGATAATGTTTGTCCTGCACAAGGTAAGAAGTGCTATGAGTGTAGAAAACTAGGTCATTTTGGTGCTATGTGTCGTTCCGCACTAAAGAAACCACAATCAATAAATAAAAGCAATGTACGAGGATCAAGTCATAGGAGTCGAGGTGGCAAACACAATATTGCACCTCAAATCAAGAATGTTAATAATATACAAGACAACATTTCATTACAACCAGTCTCAGATGACAGTGAATGTGATTATATTTATGGAGTACAATCAATCACAAAATGGAATGATCTTCCAAACAACCCAGAGACTATAGTATACATTGCTGGCATTTGTCTCAAAATTCTCATTGACACTGGATCAAACATTGACACCATTGCTGAGTGCCACTATGAAAAATTTAAAAAACAGTTCCCAAAGCTTGAAAACTATAATGGCAAAGCCACTGCCTATGCTTCAAAGGTAGCCTTACCAGTGATTGGAACTTTCACTGCAGAGATTAAGTCAAAGAATGCAATGCTCATTACTACATTCCATGTTGTTAGGAATGCAAAGGAGTCTTTACTCAGTTACAAGACTTCAACCAAATTGGGGCTACTTCAGCTTTCTAATGCTGTAGCAGTGGAATCTGCAAACAATGTTGATGCTATTGTTGCTGAATTTTCTGATCGGTTTAAATCCATAGGTTGTTATACTGATAGCAAGGTACATCTGCATATCAACCCAGATGTAATTCCAGTTGCCCAACCACATCGCCGACAACCATTCCATACTCGCAAGAAAGTCGATGCCGAACTGGATAGGCTGATAGAACTAGATATCATTGAACCGGTAACAGGCCCAACACCATGGGTAAGCCCAATTGTCACTCCACCAAAGCCGAAGAATCCAGATGAGATACGCATTTGTGTAGACATGCGTGTTCCCAACAAGGCAATAATGCGTGAACGCCATCCTACACCCACTGTAGATGATATGATATACCGCTTGAATGGTGCAACTGTATTCAGCAAGTTAGATTTAAACAAGGGCTATCATCAGCTTGAACTTGATGATGAGAGTCGATTCATCACAACGTTTACGACACATCGAGGTCTGTATAGGTACAAGCGCCTGAGTTTTGGTATTAACAGTGCTGCTGAAGTATTCCAGCACATCATCAGCCAGGTATTGCAAGATATACCTAATGCTGACAACATGTCTGATGACATCATTGTTTATGGCCGTACCCAAGCTGAACACGACAAAGCTCTTCGTGCAACATTGCAACGCTTACGAGAAAAGAATTTGACGCTAAGCCGAGCAAAGTGTGAGTTCAATCAACATAAAATTGAATTCTTTGGACATGTACTTAGTGACAAAGGTCTGTCTCCAGATCCTAAGAAAGTTGCAGATATCAAGAATGCTGCACCTCCTTCAACATCCACTGAAGTACATAGTTTTCTGGGAATGGCAAACTACTGTTCTCGCTTCATTCCAGATTTTGCTACCATTACGAAGCCTCTACGTGAGCTCCTGAAGAAAAATGCATCATGGTACTGGAGCGATGTCGAGCAAAATGCATTTGATGCTGTGAAAGATGCACTAGTAGAAAATGCGACTGCTGCATACTTTGATCCATCAATGGACACTGAGTTAACGGTGGATGCTAGTCCTGTTGGTTTAGGTGCTGTGTTAGCCCAACACAAACCTGGTCAACCAGATTCAAGAGTAGTAATTGCCTATGCCAGCCGTTCTCTCACAGATGTTGAGCAACGATACAGTCAGACAGAGAAGGAAGCTCTTGCTCTTGTATGGGGCTGTGAACACTTCAATGTGTATCTGCTTGGTGCACCCTTTACCACGATAGTCACTGACCACAAACCGTTGGAGACCATCTTCAATAATCCAAAGTCCAAACCACCAGCTCGCATTGAGAGATGGGCTCTTCGTCTGCAACCATACAACTTTACGGTGAAATACAAGCCGGGTGCAGGCAATCCCGCTGATTACATCAGTCGACATCCTGCCAACAGTTTCACCATCACCAAGCATCAGCAAGTTGCCGAGGAATATGTACACTCTGTAACCTGTGATGCAGTCCCTAAGGCTCTCACTCTTGATGAAATACGTACTGCAACCCTAGAGGACCCAACTCTGCAAGCAACAGTGGATGCATTGACTAAGAAAAAGTTTCCACGCATCCCACCCTCAGGAGTTGACCAAGATGCATTCAAAGCACTTGAACGCATCCAGACAGAATTAAGTGTTACGCAACAACGCGACACCGTGCTGCGAGGTACTCGTATCGTCATTCCAGCTGTTCTCCAGCAACGTGCTCTGAAGCTTGCACATCAAGGACACCAAGGTCTTGTAAGGACCAAACAGCTGCTACGAGAAAAGGTGTGTGGTATATATATATATATATATGTGGTATATATATATATATGTGGTATATATATCTGGTATATAATATATATAAAAGGTGTGGTATATATATATATATATATATATATTATTATATATATATATATATATATATATATATCTCCTGGAGTGGAGTAAGTGGAGGCTCTTTGGAGCCATTATCTGTACCAGTAGCTGATACTAGAGATCTGGCGATGGATGGGGGTCTTCATGCTAGTTTTCAGCCTGGAGGGCTGGCTATACCAGTTATGGAGCTGGTGGGATTAGTGTCGACCTCTAGGTTTTCCGTTTTTTCTTTGCCTGCGACTTTGGCTGAGTAGTGCTGTCGTTAGAGTTTGGTGACGTGGCCTCCATGAGGAAGTCTTGAACCGTGTATGTGTCGTATTTGTGATGCAGCGCTGGAGCTCCTACTATGATTTCCTCGTCTGAGATGTCCGTAACCTCTGTAGTGGGTGTTTTTGTCTTTTCGCCTCGCAGCCTTAGGTGTCGTTGATTGGTGGTTGTAGCTATTTCAGGAGCGCTGGTGGTGCTGTTATCGTTTGTAGACAGCACGTCTGCTAGCGCGGCTGCTGAGATAGTGATGGTAGGAGTGTTGGGAGTTGAAGAAGGAATTACCTCGGTGTCGCCTGGGTCATGGGCGGTTCTGGAGTCGGTGTTGAAGTTGACCGCCTGGTCGTCCTGGTGGTAGTCTCCGGAGTGGTAGTGGAGGCAGTGAGATTTACGCTAGTGGCTATGATGGGGGCCAGGCCATTGTCTATGTATAATGCGTTTAGTTCACTAACAAAGCGCTGGTTGTCAGGTCCTGCAAGCCTTTCCGCTAGTCTAAGAAGACCAGGGATAATGCCTGCACGTGATGCAGGGGGCTGTGAAGGAGCCTGTGGGACCTTGGGTCTCCAATGAGAAGGCTGTGTCGCCTGCTGGGAGGAGCCACATGTTGGTAAGAGTTTGGTGGTAAGAGGTAAGACCGGAAAGTCTTCTGGTCGATTAGTGAGAGCTAAGGTGGTGGGTTGAACGCTTGGGGCTCTGGTCGAGGAGGTAGAAGGATTGTTTCTCTTGGCTTCAACCTGGGCCTTGATGCTTTCCTGTCTGCGGGGGCAGCGGTAGGAAATTGCGGGGTGATTGCCATCACAGAGCAAGCAGCGATGGACTGTTGCCTTGCCAACCCGTCCTCGCAAATTCGTATAGTCAATATTGACTTATTAAATAACCTATACCTATAATAGGTTAAGTAACAATTGTAATTACGAAGCTATAAGATGCTTATCTTAACATACTAACAAGGTTAGGTAAGATCGGTGTTTTCTATGAAACTTTTTAAGGGTATCAATTATGTAAGGGTATCTTTGACGGCTTTGGTTACATTTATTAAACAGTTTACAACCATGAAAGCCACTGGTGCTTCCGAGCTCATTAACTGTTTAATAATTGTAAACAAAGCCGCCAAAGATTGAGAAAAGATGGACAGGTTCATAAGTGCTTGCGTAACAGCTTCGTGAATCTGGACCCTAGAATGCCTGCTACCTTATTTAGTTATGTAATGCCGAGATGACGCTCCGGTGCCCCCTATTTTTATTGTACTTATGTAGCATGTTGTTGGCATGTAGATATATAAAAAAAATAGGTACCTGTGAGTTAAACGTGTATGGTCATAATGTAACCTCTCCAGAGCCGTTTCCCCACCGCCGGTTACGGTGATGGGCCATGGGACCACGCTACCCCTTGAGAGCAAGCAGTCTGTTACCAGTAAAAGACGACCAACGACCCCGCCAACAGGCACATATTGAGGAATGAATGACTGGGTGGAAGTCGGAACGCCTTTAAAGCTCATTTCGTAAATGATCTTGCACAAGTTATTCAATCACAGACAGTAAAACAAACTTTCAAAATACTTTATTTATGCTTTATTATAACTGCAAAAATTTGCTTGTTTAGTTTAAAAAAGTATAACATTCTAAGACCCGAAAGTTTAGTATAACTCTTTAACTTTTAAAGTTGACTCGATGAATCTGACTCTAACGTTACTCTGAACATTCCACTGTTTTCTTCGTGGAACAAAAAATTATTCTTCTGAAGATATTTTTTAACTGCCGGTTTTATCTTCGGCATACCTCCCGAGCTGTGGGCGCCTCGGCCCGTAATTATGAATACATACATTCTTCTCCATCCTCGAGTTGAGAGGAAACGTTGTCGCTCTCTGAGGAAAACTTTTGTTGCAAACAATGCTTCGGCAACTCTCATGAAATGAAGGTCCAAACAATTGCTACCATCCACAGATAGAAAATCACTTTCAGTTAGAGAGTTAAAAACGAGTGAGTCTGCATATCGCTCACTAGAAGGAAAGTCCCCATAGCCTCTCATTGCCAGTAACATCTCCGCCGCAGTGCTGGATTCCCATCCACACGATTCAAGTATCATCTTAATAACTTCTTGCTCAAAAACTGTTCCAAACATTTCTTGCAAGTTCGTCAACGCTTCACTGTGGTACTCCGACCCCATAACTCTTGCTATCTCAAGGCTGAGGAACTTGGAACACACCCGACCAAGTGCGTCTGTCTGCTTCACCAGTACCGCCCCTTGCTCGTGTTCTCACTGCACCTCTCACCTTCAACCTGGTAAAATAATTCAGTATTAACAATTTTCAAACCGAGTAATATTAAACTAATTAAAACTAGTATATTCGTGACCAAGATCAGAATTTTCATATGTAAACAAACTCGAGGGGAAAGTGCATATACAGCTTCCCTCGTGAAGTGCAGCGATTGGAGTATTTTAAGAAACTTCAATATTATATGTAACTCATAATTACAATGTTACCTTACCCTTTGTCCATCACTCTTTATATTGTTGTAATTAATTCCCGTGCCTTATACACCTTATTCGTCCTCGTAAACAAAGGCGAAAGTTTTTTGTTTCTTGCAACTGCCAAAAACCGTTTTTTAAATGAAAAACGGTTTACACACGACTGAATTGACGTCCGAACACTTGCGAAACAAGTGCTTCACTGTCGACTTTTGTTTGAACCACGACGCTGTAAATGCTTCACCCACGTACTACAAATACAAATAATCGCCAACGTTACCTAAACACCTAGCCTAAACAAAAATATGCACAGTATGTTAATATATGTAATATTAATTTATTTTTCAGAAAATTCTTAATTTGAATGACTAGCATGTTAAAAAAGGTTTCCAGTCTCCGTGGTGTAGTGGTAAGACACTCGCCTGGCGTTCCGCGAGCGCTTTGTCATGGGTTCGTATCCTGGCCGGGGAGGATTTACTGGGCGCAAATCCTTAACTGTAGCCTCTGTTTAACTCAACAGTAAAATGAGTACTTGGTTGTAACAACGATCTTTGCGGTGGGGATCGTATTCCAGGGACCTGCCCCG
>WNGS01084680.1:25166-41251 GCA_020271785.1 Procambarus virginalis
GCCTCTCGATGTCGTGAGAATGTTAGCAAAAATGCTCAGATAAAAAAATATTAATTAATGTTAGCACTACAGTTAGTAGAGTTAATAGTTACTGTACTTAGCATACAATAGAGATGTATTATCATACAATAGTAATGTATCAGTGTTGGAAATTCCAATAGCAGGTACACAGAGAGAGAGGCAGCAGGGAGAGCGGGTGACAGGCAGCAGGGAGAGAGGGAGACGCAGCAGGGAGAGAAGGAGAGAGGAAGCAGGGAGAGCGGGTGAGAGGCAGCAGGGAGAGTGGGTGAGTGGCAGCAGGGAGAATGATTGACAGGCAGCAGCGAGAGTGGGTGACAGGCAGTAAGGAGAGTGGGTGACAGGCAGCAGGGAGAACGGGTGACAGGCAGCAGGGAGAGTGGGTGACAGGTAGCAAAGAGAGTGGGTGACAGCCAGTTGGGAGAGTGGGTGACAGGCAGAAGAGAGAGACGATAACATGCAACAGGCTGAGAGACAGCAGGTAGAGAAGGAGAGAGGAAGCAGTGAGAGAGCGTGACACGCAGCAGGGAGAGTGGGTGACAGGCAGCAGGGACAGAGGGTGAGAGGTAACAGGGAGAGCAGGTGAGAGGCAGCCGGGAGATTGGGTGAGAGGCAGCAGGGAGAGTGGATGACAAGCAGCAGGGAGAGAGGGTGACAGACAGCTGGGAGAGCGGGTAACAGGCTGCAGGGGGAGAGAGGGTGAGAGGCAGCCTGTTACCCGCTCTCCCAGCTGTCTGTCACCCTCTCTCCCTGCTGCTTGTCATCCACTCTCCCTGCTGCCTCTCACCCAATCTCCCGGCTGCCTCTCACCTGCTCTCCCTGTTACCTCTCACCCTCTGTCCCTGCTGCCTGTCACCCACTCTCCCTGCTGCGTGTCACGCTCTCTCACTGCTTCCTCTCTCCTTCTCTACCTGCTGTCTCTCAGCCTGTTGCATGTTATCGTCTCTCTCTTCTGCCTGTCACCCACTCTCCCAACTGGCTGTCACCCACTCTCTTTGCTACCTGTCACCCACTCTCCCTGCTGCCTGTCACCCGTTCTCCCTGCTGCCTGTCACCCACTCTCCTTACTGCCTGTCACCCACTCTCGCTGCTGCCTGTCAATCATTCTCCCTGCTGCCACTCACCCACTCTCCCTGCTGCCTCTCACCCGCTCTCCCTGCTTCCTCTCTCCTTCTCTCCCTGCTGCGTCTCCCTCTCTCCCTGCTGCCTGTCACCCGCTCTCCCTGCTGCCTCTCTCTCTGTGTACCTGCTATTGGAAATTTCCAACACTGATACATTACTATTGTATGATAATACATCTCTATTGTATGCTAAGTACAGTAACTATTAACTCTACTAACTGTAGTGCTAACATTAATTAATATTTTTTTATCTGAGCATTTTTGCTAACATTCTCACGACATCGAGAGGCAGGATTGCGTCAGATAATGTTTATCTAAATATATTTATTACCAATATGTTAGAGAATTGAATATGATTCTCTAATTTTATCAGTATTCTGTGCAATAATTAACTATGGATAATATAACTCCTAATGATCCAACAACCGAGAGTTATTAACTAAGATTATCACTAAATAACAGTTTTATCTATTACATACGAACGCTATGGAGGAAATAGAATTCTCTCCATTTCTCGATTAACACCATTTAACGAGACTATGATATTATTTAATTCCCTACAATTGCAACCCTGTTCTCATTAACGCATTACATCAGTAATTACAAGGAAAAGAATTCTCCGTGATTACTAAATTCTATTATGAATGCGAGGGAGGGTTGAGGGAGACGCCACTTGCTCAAGAGACGCTCACGAGGCATTGCTAGCGACGCCATCAAAGTACAACATGCGTCCAGGGAGAGTCGAATTTCCATCAATTCTATGATAGGCCCTTGCAGTTAATAGGCCTAGAAGCGTGCAATTGCTCCAGTAGTAATCCAAGGATTGCTTCGGTGGACAACCAGCAGGTTAAGTGCCTTAGTATTATTTATATTATGAAATCTCTGTATAATTTTTACTGTGCACTGTCCATCGTCACGCCACATGACCTCCCCAAACAACAAGTACGTCCACAAGGAATTAATTCTATTACTTCTATTGAATAGTGATGATACAGGATATTTGGTGTAAACAGTTGGTACATTTAATTGGAATTTCAGCTTGTGTTGAAATCAGTCGTGGTCTCATCATTTTCCCACGCCACACTCGGGCACACGTGTTACAGCAAGTACCAGACGACGCCATCACACCTCTACCTCCCCGTTCACTATCTCAGCTAAACAGCTGAATCATTTTTCAGTTATTTTCTTTCATTAAGTGACGTCAATAACAATTACCAGTCAGGAATATTTCGTTTATATGATTTGAGACATCTAGCGCAATTTGAAAGCCTCATTAAATTCAAATTAATTTATTATACAGTCCATTAAGGTTTAAAGAACAACTCTTAATAGTTCCACTATCCATAGGCACTGGTATTATATTCCGTATCCATTATTGTCTTATCTGTTTCGTTTTTCAGTAAAAATAGGGTGGTTCTTCGATTAATAATTTGTTAATCTATTAATTAAACATTAATAAATAGAGAGTAAGCTTTCTGTCCCAACACCTGCTGCCTGTCACCCACTCTCCCTCCTGCCACTCTCCCGGTCTCCCTGCTGCCTCTTTCCCTCTCTCCTTGCTGCCTCTCACGCACTCTCCCTGCTGCCTGTCACCCGCTCTCCCTGCTACCTGTCACCCACTCTCCCTGCTGTTTGTCACCCTCTCTGCCAGCTGCCTCTTTCCCTCTATCCCTGATGCCTGTCACCTGCTCTACCTGCTGCCTGTCACCCGCTCTCCCTGCTGCCTGTCACCCACTCTCCATGCTGCCTGTCACCCACTCTCCCTGCTGCCTGTCACCCACTCTCCCTGCTGCCTGTCACCACTCTCCCTGCTGCCTCTCTCCTTCTCTTCCTGCTGCCTGTCACCCACTCTCCCTACTGCCTGTCACCTACTCTCCTTACTGCCTGTCAATCACACTCCCTATTGCCACTAACCCACTCTCCCTGCTGCCTATCACTCGGCCTCCCTGCTACCTCTCTTCCACTCTCCCTTCTGCCTGTCAACCACTCTCCCTGCTGCCTGTCAATCACTCTCACTGCTGCCTGTCACCACTCTCCCTGCAGACTCTCTCCTTGCTGCCTGTCACCCGCTCTCCCTGCTGCCTTTCACCCACTCTCCAGGGAGAGCGGGTAACAGGCAGCAGGGAGAGAGGGTGACCGGCCGCAGGGAGAGCGGGTGACAGACAGCAGGGAGAGAGGCAGCAGGGAGAGTGGGTGAGAGGCAGCAGGGAGAGTGGGTGACAGGCAGCAGGGAGAGTGGGTGAGAGGCAGCAGGGAGAGTGGGTGAGAGGCAGCAGGGAGAGTGGGTGAGAGGCAGCAGGGAGAGTGGGTGACAGGTAGTAGGGAGAGAGGCAGCAGGGAGGCCGGGTGATAGGCAGCAGGGAGAGTGGGTGACAGGCAGCAGGTCTTGGGAAGAAAGCTTACTCTCTATTTATTCCAAGCTTGGGAAGCTACTCTATCATGTAATCGTTTATTAGTATTAAAGTCAGTAACCAGGAATGACTTTACATCAACCTTACTACCAAGACTATCTCAGCTATACACAGACACCACACTGGCGACGAGATGAACTGGGAACGCAGGTATTTTGTTCACAAAAAACACAAGGAAGGAGCATGCTGTCTACCAGAGAGGAGGAGAAGCTGTCTGTGAGCACCATACCGATGCTGTATGCAACCCATGCTGTGTGCTGACTGTTGCGTGTGCTGATCGTTGCTGTGTGCTGGCCGTTGCTGTGTGCTGGCCAATGCTGTGTGCTACCCAAGCTGTGCTGAGTGTTGCTGTGAGAGAGGAATCTGCCGACGCTGTGTACGAAACGACGCTTTGATGCAGTGTACAAAACCGATGTTTTGGTTACGAAACGACGCTCCGTGCTACAAAATTCTTCACGCTGTGAACAACTGCTGCCTACTGCTGCCAACTGGCTGCCTACTGCTGTACAACTGCTGCCAACTGCTGTACCAACTGCAACAACTGCTGTGTTGCTGGAGTAGGAACAACACATGTACACAAGGGCTAGGTAAGAAGTCAGTTGCTGCTGTGTTGTGCACTGTTGTGAACTTTTGCATTAAAATGCTTGTGTGCTTTGCAAAATTAAAGTAATTACAGTGAATTCTTGAATAACATATACAGTGCAGTAAGTGTTATATATTCTGAGGAACATTTAAGTGATAAGTTTAATTATTCAGTAAAAATGGCAAATATACCTCAGTTCCTGCATTTGATCTGACTGTGACCAGACAAACCTGTCACAGAGGTGGGTCAAATGGCTTAAAAGGTTTGAAAATTTGTTGATAGTTTCTGACATCAAAAGTGCTGAAAGAAAGCGTGCCTTTCTGCTTCACTATGCAGGTGATAGAGTTTGTGATATCTTTGATACACTGAAAGATACTGGTGGTGCCAAAGATTATGACACTGCCAAGGCCAAATTAACTGAGCATTTCAAACCAAGGCAAAATACTGCTATGGAAATTATGCATTTCAGGAGAGCAAAACAACTCTCTAATGAAACTGTTGATCAATACCATACACGTCTGCAGGGTTTAGCAGCCCATTGTGAGTTTGCTGATGTTGACAAGAAATCAAACAGCAAATAATTGAAACATGCACATCTACACGTCTTCGTCGAAGAGCTCTAGAACTTGTTGATGATGAAAGTTCTCTTAACAAGATACTGGATATGGCTCGTCGAATGGAAGATGCTGCACGTGATGCTCGTGCCATGGAGTGCAGTGCCAACAACGGTTCTGCCACTGTTACTAACAGTCAGAAGTATGTAAGTTCAGGGAGGACACCATGATCATAGAAGATATCATGCCAAACCTAACATTAAATTGAGCCGAGAACCACATCACAACTGGAGTCATGGAACAAGACTCAAGCAGTCACAACGACTCACATCAGAGGTTGTCAACAATAAATGTTACAATTGTGGAGGAGACTACCACACCAAGATAATGTTTGTCCTGCACAAGGTAAGAAGTGCTATGAGTGTAGAAAACTAATCATTTTGGTGCTATGTGTCGTTCCGCACTAAAGAAACCACAATCAATAAATAAAAGCAATGTACGAGGATCAAGTCATAGGAGTCGAGGTGGCAAACACAATATTGCACCTCCTCAAATCAAAGAATTAATATACAAGACAACATTTCATTACAACCAGTCTCAGATGACAGTGAATGTGATTATATTTGTGGAGTACAAGCAATCACAGAATGGAATGATCTTCCAAACAACCCAGAGACTATAGTATACATTGCTGGCATTTGTCTCAAAATTCTCATTGACACTGGATCAAACATTGACACCATTGCTGAGTGCCACTATGAAAAATTTAAAAAACAGTTCCCAAAGCTTGAAAACTATAATGGCAAAGCCACTGCCTATGCTTCAAAGGTAGCCTTACCAGTGATTGGAACTTTCACTGCAGAGATTAAGTCAAAGAATGCAATGCTCATTACTACATTCCATGTTGTTAGGAATGCAAAGGAGTCTTTACTCAGTTACAAGACTTCAACCAAATTGGGGCTACTTCAGCTTTCTAATGCTGTAGCAGTGGAATCTGCAAACAATGTTGATGCTATTGTTGCTGAATTTTCTGATCGGTTTAAATCCATAGGTTGTTATACTGATAGCAAGGTACATCTGCATATCAACCCAGATGTAATTCCAGTTGCCCAACCACATCGCCGACAACCATTCCATACTCGCAAGAAAGTCGATGCCGAACTGGATAGGCTGATAGAACTAGATATCATTGAACGGTAACAGGCCCAACACCATGGGTAAGCCCAATTGTCACTCCACCAAAGCCGAAGAATCCAGATGAGATACGCATTTGTGTAGACATGCGTGTTCCCAACAAGGCAATAATGCGTGAACGCCATCCTACACCCACTGTAGATGATATGATATACCGCTTGAATGGTGCAACTGTATTCAGCAAGTTAGATTTAAACAAGGGCTATCATCAGCTTGAACTTGATGATGAGAGTCGATTCATCACAACGTTTACGACACATCGAGGTCTGTATAGGTACAAGCGCCTGAGTTTTGGTATTAACAGTGCTGCTGAAGTATTCCAGCACATCATCAGCCAGGTATTGCAAGATATACCTAATGCTGACAACATGTCTGATGACATCATTGTTTATGGCCGTACCCAAGCTGAACACGACAAAGCTCTTCGTGCAACATTGCAACGCTTACGAGAAAAGAATTTGACGCTAAGCCGAGCAAAGTGTGAGTTCAATAAACATAAAATTGAATTCTTTGGACATGTACTTAGTGACAAAGGTCTATCTCCAGATCCTAAGAAAGTTGCAGATATCAAGAATGCTGCACCTCCTTCAACATCCACTGAAGTACATAGTTTTCTGGGAATGGCAAACTACTGTTCTCGCTTCATTCCAGATTTTGCTACCATTACGAAGCCTCTACGTGAGCTCCTGAAGAAAAAATGCATCATGGTACTGGAGCGATGTCGAGCAAAATGCATTTGATGCTGTGAAAGATGCACTAGTAGAAAATGCGACTGCTGCATACTTTGATCCATCAATGGACACTGAGTTAACGGTGGATGCTAGTCCTGTTGGTTTAGGTGCTGTGTTAGCCCAACACAAACCTGGTCAACCAGATTCAAGAGTAGTAATTGCCTACGCCAGCCGTTCTCTCACAGATGTTGAGCAACGATACAGTCAGACAGAGAAGGAAGCTCTTGCTCTTGTATGGGGCTGTGAACACTTCAATGTGTATCTGCTTGGTGCACCCTTTACCACGATAGTCACTGACCACAAACCGTTGGAGACCATCTTCAATAATCCAAAGTCCAAACCACCAGCTCGCATTGAGAGATGGGCTCTTCGTCTGCAACCATACAACTTTACGGTGAAATACAAGCCAGGTGCAGGCAATCCCGCTGATTACATCAGTCGACATCCTGCCAACAGTTTCACCATCACCAAGCATCAGCAAGTTGCCGAGGAATATGTACACTCTGTAACCTGTGATGCAGTCCCTAAGGCTCTCACTCTTGATGAAATACGTACTGCAACCCTAGAGGACCCAACTCTGCAAGCAACAGTGGATGCATTGACTAAGAAAAAGTTTCCACGCATCCCACCCTCAGGAGTTGACCAAGATGCATTCAAAGCACTTGAACGCATCCAGACAGAATTAAGTGTTACGCAACAACGCGACACCGTGCTGCGAGGTACTCGTATCGTCATTCCAGCTGTTCTCCAGCAACGTGCTCTGAAGCTTGCACATCAAGGACACCAAGGTCTTGTAAGGACCAAACAGCTGCTACGAGAAAAGGTGTGGTTTCCTGGCATTGATCGTCAAGCTAAGGACATGCATGATGCCTGTGTCCCTTGCCAAGCTGCAGTGGATACTTCAAGACCAACACCTCTACAACCTTCACCACTACCTGCTGCACCATGGATGGAAGTATCGATGGACTTCTGTGGACCGCTACCAACTGGAGAGTACTTGATGGTAGTCATTGATGATCACTCACGTTATCCAGAAGTAGAAATCATCACTTCCACATCTGCAAAGGCTGTCATCCCGAAACTCGACAAGATCTTTTCAAACTTTGGCATTCCTGAAGTTGTCAAGACGGACAATGGACCGCCATTTAATGGACAAGACTTTGTCAACTTTGCTGAGCATATTGGATTCAAACACCGCCGTGTGATGCCACTACATCCACAAGCAAATGGAGAAGTCGAGAGATTCATGCAACCTCTCATGAAAGCTGTACGCTGTGCTCATGCCGAAGGACGATCCTGGAAACAAGCTATGTATGCTTTTCTCAGGAACTACCGTGCAACACCGCATGGAACACTGGGCAAGTCGCCTGGCGAACTTTTATTTGGACGTCCTATGAGGATCGCACTACCTGTCATGCCAGCCAAGGTAACGGATAAACGTCTCGCTCAGAAGGATGCACTAGCCAAGGGCAAAATGAAAATTGCTCATGATCAACGTGCAAAGGAACAATTCATAAAGGTTGGAGATACTGTTCTCGTTAAAAAGAAAAAAGAGGGAAAGCTAGATATGCCGTATGATACAAAACCATATAAAGTGATTAGTGTAAAAGGAACTATGGTAACAGCGAGTAATAGAGATCATAGTATAACACGTAATATGGCTTATTTCAAAGTGATTCCAAATAGTGTAGAAAATGATGAAGTGCAAAGTCGTGCAAAAGAAAAAGAAAAAATGAGTTATAACTCGATAAACAATTCATCGAGGGATATTCTTGTATTTAAGGACTCTCGTCCAAAACGTCATGTTAAACGCCCTACACGATATGATGATTAATTGTGTTCCTATGTAATGCAAAGTATTTACTTGTTATGCTGAACTAAATTTAATATTGTTTGAATAATGCAGATCTCTCATTCAATATTTTGTAACTTTGTATTACAGTTTCTTTCATGTTTGTTTAACATTGCATATGTATTTTTAACATTGAAATCCTTTGTGGTAAAGATTGTTTAAATTCTTTGTGTGTTTAATTAATGTTAAATGTATGCAATATCTCTTGATATGTTAATAACTTACTTTGTGTCAATAACTTTGCTTTGTGCTACAAGCATGGTAGACATCCTGTATTCATTCTTTTTAAAGAAAAGGAGGGATGTCATGTTCACAGAAAATGGTACCATCCGTTTTCTATGTGCGGCGGCTGGACGCCACTAGAGAGAAGGTAAACAGCACACAGGACGCCTGCCAAGCTTGGGAGCTACTCTATCATGTAATCGTTTATTATTATTAAAGTCAGTAACCAGGAATGACTTTACATCAACCTTACTACCAAGACTATCTCAGCTACACACAGACACCACAGGTGGGTACCGACGATGGTGATAATGGGACATGGTAGGTATTGAGACTGCTGATAATGAGACATAGTGGATTCAAAGAGACTGAAAAAATCGATATTCTAGTGCAAGGAGAGTATTAACCAGAAGACATTTTGGACATACTTGTTTGCTTTCAGTAAAGTCTCAATAATTATTACAGACACGCTATGTACTCACCTGTAAACAGTGAGTCTGTAACAATATCTAGGTGAGTCCATATTGCCAGGGGGGATGACAAAGGTTAGAGTCTCGTCGAGCTCCACCGGTGACACTCCGTCACTGCTCTCTTTACAGTGTCCTCATTGTCGGCTCAGTACTCCTTACCCTCGTGATAAAGTCGGTGCTTAACCCCTGTGTACACCAGCCCCAAAAGACTCTTTGACACCTACCGCTCTCTGGGGAACAAAAGGTACCCTAGTGGGACCTCCCAGAGGGACCTCGCATCACCTCTGGGAACTCACTAAGATACTTTCTGTACCCAGAAAGCGGCAGGTGTCAAAGAGTGGCAGGTGTCTATCTCGGACACAGCTGTTGTTATCATCGGGGTCCTCACCTGCGCCCAGCGCGGAAGATATAACCTCAATTATCTGATCTAGTCCTCTTGAACATGAAGATACGTTCCCTGATTTCATTTATTCTTTGTTCCACTACTCAGTGACTAGTTCCCTACTATCAGCCATTCACATATATACGACGTGGCATAACCGTAATGAAGGTACAAATAAACACAGCGTTTAAAACTAAAAGAACATTCACTGACCAAAACAATACATATGTAAACAATAATTGGTATTCGATAGCCACAATCAACGGCCGCTCTCGACTTTCAATAATGCTAACTTCAATGTATCCTATCACATGAGTATATACATATAATAATAATAAAATTCAAACAAGTTCCCTTGGGAACGCCTATTCAACCAGGAGGAAGGGGAGGGCAGATTACTTAACTAGGAAACAATGGTATCTCCAGTAATTTGTAGCTCACATGTGTTGCCAGCACACTGAAGATCCGTCACCACACCCTTGGCTGATCCCTGGCATCACACGTGTCCTCGGCCTTCCTTGGGTAACGCAGACGTGGCGCTGATCATCTCGACGCACCAAGAAGACGCGTTTTGTGGGGCGTCCAACGCTGGTGTCATCATTAGATCTCCCTTGACCCTCATCACTCCGCGGAATGTACGTTTTCCTGATAGCTTTAAGCCAGTGCCCAGTGCACTGATTCACCACCATGGAAGATTTTACGATGGCCGATTTCACTATTTGGATCAGTTTCAATACAGTTCCTCAGTTCTTGTTCGGAAGGTGAATAGGAAAGGGAAAGAGAGAGAAGGGAGAGG
The DNA here is from genome assembly GCA_020271785.1 of Procambarus virginalis. Taxonomy (NCBI): domain Eukaryota; kingdom Metazoa; phylum Arthropoda; class Malacostraca; order Decapoda; family Cambaridae; genus Procambarus; species Procambarus virginalis. The sequence goes on from WNGS01084680.1 coordinate 35,501, forward strand.
AGGAGGTGGTGTGGCTTTGCTACTAAGAGAAGGTTGGAGTTTCGAAGAGATGGTAATTCAGAACTGTGAGGAGGAGGAAGAGGTGAAAGGAAAGGAGGAAAGGAACTATCAGGAGAAAGCTCCAAGCCTTTACGACTATATTGCACTTGGGAAGGGGTGTCACTACTTCCGACACTCACTGCTTGGGACTGTCACTAGACTTTGGTGGTCACTCAATTTGCGTTGATCCGCCAAGGTCCAAATGAAGGTACTTCCAGCTCCCCCTCACTGGAGCTGGAAGCTTGCTATCGAGTTTCTTCCGCTCTCAGCGGGTCCCTTCGTCGTCAATGCTCTCTCCAACCTTCCAAATGGTGCCCTTGGGACCTCAGGTATGGCCGAAGTCCTGTTACCTCTCTTCTGGCTCGACTCGCCACTTAAGATCCAATCTGCTGATTTTCATGAGACCACCCAAGGTCACAACCTCTCCGTCCGAAGTCTGGCTAAACAGTGAGCAGGGCTCCACTCCCAGGGCGGGTTCGGTGCCCGCCAATGACGTCACAGAAAGCTCTTCGCTGTTTGGCTGAGCACCTGAGCCACTGCCACTCACCTCTCGTTGTGTGAGCACAACGAGATGGGCTCCAAGGCTTTCCAGAAATCAAGTAATAGGCAGTTAGTTCATCTCTTTCTCTCTCTCTCTTGTTGACTTTTGCCATAATTCCAGAATCTTAATAATTATATCAAGTAGGATTTTCCTTCGCTAAATCCATCTGCTATCTGAAGACAATATTTAGTTGTTCCAAATGGTCTGCAATTTTGCTTCAGATCAATCTCTTTAGTAACTAACATGACTAATGTTAGTGATGCTGGTCTGAAGATCAGTTGTTCTTGTCTTCTCGTTTTATTGCTTTTTGGCACAACATTACCCATCTTCTAACAATCTTGGAAGCTCTGTCTATTTATCTAAGGTGGCAAAGATGTACATGACATTCTTGTCTGGACTTGTTTTTTGCCTGCTTCTGGTGTCAGAATTATTCAACTTCTGCTTCTACTATTGCAGTCTTTCCTGTGGGTTGCACCTGAGTGTGGCAGCACATATTGTTAATTGATTCTCAGTATAAGAAGAGGGTCAATGCTAGTACGGGGTCTGTGGAGACATAACGTCAGTGTTAATCCAACCTGAGGGCTGAGAGAACATGTTTAATGAATAAAAGAAGGAACGTGAGTGGAAGGATACAAACTAAACAAAACAGAAGCAAACCACTACAACTATAAGAAAGAAATCAGTATGTGAGAGTAAGAAGAGCAACTGAAAATCAATATGCAAATGGCCCTGCAACACAGGGCAAAGTTCAAGCTCAAACTTACGTATAGCCGCTTAAGAAAACCATTGAGGGCGAACGAACAGCTGCATAGCCTTAGGAAATGCGACAGGGAGAGTACTCAGAATAAACAACAATGTCAATAAACAAAAATAAATACTGACTGAACTGATCGACTGAATAACGTCATAAAACTGTATAAAACTATAAAAATAACGACTGAAATATTCCAGGAAGTACGTGTAAGGCGCAAGATCTCAAAGTTACTCAGGATAAAATAAGCGAAGTGGCGGTGACGACAGAAAACGTGACGAGACAACAAAACAATGTCAACAAAGGTTATGGGCACCGGGGCGGACCCGCATCATGGATTAGAAAGACATTAGAAAGAAGAAAACACATTAGAAAGAGTCAGGTGACCTCTGATAATTTCCTTTGTTGAGTTCTACAACTCAGTGCTACATGCCAGAACACTGCCAGAGTTGAGGACAGGAGTCACGGAACTACAGCACAGTGTCACTACTTAGAATTCCCTGCACATTGCTTCAAAGGCGCCCATGAAAAAGACACTTAGAATACATTAAACAAGAAAGCTGTGCCTCACAGCACCAACACATGAATTTAGGGAAAGCAGATCATTCCGAACGAATCTATAGGAGGTGTATTATAAGATGACAATGATACAGTAGCAGAGAGAAGGGTGAGCATTTTTAAATTCCACGCTAATTAAAAAAAAACATTTGGTACAGTATCGCTTGAAAAAAATGATTTACAGACTAGAAAACGAGTCTGGTTTAACGGAACAAGTACATTTTATTATCATTATTATTTTCTACCACAGACGTGGCCACACATTTACAAAGCTAACCAGCATATATACATTTCCTTGTATCCTCCATGGACAGGGTTAGAGATTTGGGGTTGGACAGGGAAAGGAATGATGCCCAACCACTTGGACGGTCAGGGATTGAACACTGACATGTTAAAAGCGAGACAGTAGCCCTAGCGTCCAGCCCAAGTGGTTGGATTGAATGTAACATGTCGCTTGAAACACACAGATCGACTAACACGCAAGGTGCTCTAATGAATAAGGAAGTATCTAAGCAACAGAAAAAAAGCGAGTAACTATGAGAGGGGGAAGGGGAGTCTCAGTTCCAGAACTGAGAGGTATGAGCTATGGGGAAAGGCTACAGGAGCTAAATCTCCCGTCTCTGGATGACAGAAGAGTAAGGGGAGACATGATCACCAACTACAAAATTCTCAGGGAAAATGATAGGGTTGACAAAGACGAAATATTTAGCACAGGTGGAACACGAACAAAGGAACACAGGCGCACACATAGTTTCCAAATTAGCCAAAGAGACATTAGAAAGAATTTGGTCAGTGTCAGGGCAGTTAACAAATGGAATGCATTAGTCAGTGAAGTGATAGGTAGACTCCATACACAGTTTCAAATGAAGATATGATATAGCCCATTAGGCTCAAAAATGAATACACCAGTTGATTGACAGTAAAGAGGCGGGACCAAAAAGCCAAAGCTCAACCCACCGCGAGCACGACGTACGACGTATATATATATATATATATATATATATATATATATATATATATATATATATATATATATATATATATATATATATATATATATATATATATATATGTTATTAAATATGACCGAAAAAGTAAGATTAATAATTCTAACACGAATTTTCTCAATTTTCCTTATGTTTGTTTTTACTGATGACGGTAAATGAAAAATCAATTCTCCAAAATTCATTCTTTATTTCTTAGTCTGACGCGACACTTGAGCGCGTTTCGTAAAACTTATTACATTTTCAAAGACTTTAGTTACACACACTGAACAGAGTTTAAACAGCTTTTCTTTTTTATACCTGCATTTGGGTGAGGTGACATGTTACAATGGTTTGGGGTGAGGTGAGAACAAACACATAACACGAAACAATGGGTATAAGCTAAAGGGAAGAATAGATCTGTAACTGCAGAAGGCCTATTGGCCCATATTTCTTGATGTTTCTATATTGGAGCGGAGTCTTGAAGTGGGTAGAATATAGTTGTGCGTTAATTGGCTGTTGATTGCTGGTGTTGACTTCTTGATGTGTAATCAAGACACATCAAGAAGTCAACACCAGCAATCAACAGCCAATTAACGCACAACTATATTCTATATATATATATATATATATAAATATATATATATATATATATATATATATGCGAACAAGCCTGAATGGTCCCCAGGACTATATGCGAATGAAAACTCACACCCCAAAAGTGACTCGAACCCATACTCCCAGGAGCAACGCAACTGGTATGTACAAGACGCCTTAAACCACTTGACCATCACGACCGGACAAAATGAGGTGATAGCCGAAGCTATTTGAACCACCCCACCGCCGGCACTCGGATGGTTATCTTGGGCATAGCATTTTACCAAATCACCTCATTCTTTGGGGCACACGTGAGGAACACAAATGCGAACAATGGTGCCGCAATTGGTCATCTCAATGACCAATTGCAATTGGTCATCTCACCCCACCACCGAGTGCCGGCGGTGGGGTGGTTCATATAGCTTCGGCTATCACCTCATTTTGTCCGGTCGTGATGGTCAAGTGGTTTAAGGCATCTTGTACATACCAGTTGCGTTGCTCCTGGGAGTATGGGTTCGAGTCACTTTTGGGGTGTGAGTTTTCATTCGCATATAGTCCTGGGGACCATTCAGGCTTGTTCGCATATATATATATATATATATATATATATATATATATATATATATATATATATATATATATATATATATATATATATATATATATATTATATATATATATATATATATATATATATATATATATATGACCGAAAAAGTAAGATTAATAATTCTAACACGAATTTTCTCAATTTTCCTTATGTTTCTTTTTACTGATGACGGTAAATTAAAAACCAATTCTCCAAAATTCATTCTTTATTTCTAGTCTGACGCGACACTTGAGCGCGTTTCGTAAAACTTATTACATTTACAAAGACTTTTACTTTCATACTCTCTGACCAAACTAAATTCCAAAGGGTAACGAAGGACACTACAGCCGAATTGAAAACAAAGGTCAACAAGTTGATTGAAACTGTGAATGCCAAGAAATCTGGACTCCACCTGCCAAAGATTATCGGAGAATATAAACCTGGATATGCGTATGGAAACGTCAAGACGCATAAGCCTGGAAACCCACTTCGGCCAATTATCAGCCAGATACCCACACCAACGTACAGACTGGCGAAACGACTCAACGGCTTACTGACTCCTTATGTCCCGTGCAACTTCAACCTGAAATCCCCGAAGGAATTTGTTGACTTACTACGGGGAACACGGGCCACAGGGATAAGAGCCTCGTTGGACGTAGAATCACTGTTCACCAACGTACCTGTGGATGAAACAATCGGGATGATATTGGACCGAGTGTATCGAGACCCGGCCTGTACTCCCTTGACGTGCCAGAAAATATCCTGAGGAAACTACTCCAAGCTTGTACTAAGGAGGCACCCTTCTTGAGCCCGGATGGCACATGTATAAGCAAGTAGATGGGGTCGCCATGGGTTCTCCCGTAGGCGTCCTGTTTGCAAACTTCTACATGGGTACTATCGAGGAAAAAGTCTTAGTCGACTTGAACTTGAAACCGGCCATATACTGCAGGTATGTTGACGACATTTTTACACAGGTACCTGATGTCAGACATCTGCAGGAGCTGAAAGAGGCGTTTCAGCAGAATTCTGTGTTACGTTTCACTTACGAGATGGAGAAGGATGGGAAGCTGCCCTTCCTAGATGTAACAGTCATGGAAAGGAGCGGAGGTTTCCACACTGTAGTCTACACTAAGAAACAACATAGGATTGTGCCTAAATGCCAACAGTGACTGCCCAGATAGGTACAAGAGGAGTGTTGTTAACGCTTATGTCGACCGTGCTCTCAGCCACAGCTCAGAATGGAAGCAAGTCGACGAAGAACTCTGTAGGGTAAGGCAGGTCCTAGTCAACAACGGCTTCTCCAATGGTTTCATTGAAGACATCATAAGAAGGAATGTAAAACGCCATGCAACCTCTGAAAGAACAACTAATACACACCTATACCCCATTAGACTATTTTACAGGAACTTCTTCTCCACAGCTCATAAAACGGAGGAAAGGGTCCTGAAAGATATTGTTAATAGAATGTTATCCCTACAGACAAAAATCAGAAGATACCTAACGATTTACTATAAACCAAGAAACTGCCAACCTACTCATGAGAAACTCTCCAGACACAAAGCAGAACGCTTTGAAAGAGACAACGTTCGTCTATGCCTTCAATGTCCTCTTGGGTACTGTAAGCCCCAAAAGAACTCAGTATAGAGGCAAGACACAGCATCTCTTTCCAGGCGTTTAACAATGCATAAGCAAC
>WNGS01084681.1:0-14380 GCA_020271785.1 Procambarus virginalis
GGTTCAGCTTGTGACCACAGCATCGCCTAAAATGCCATAATATACTTGTTCATGCTATTATATAGCAATTATATTATTACAGAAGACCCCTGACTGTGATAAACTGACCATGGGTCTGATAAAAGAGGATTGTGATGATATTTAGCGCTGTGCTCCATGGAGGGAGGAGTAATGCTGTGGGAGGGAGGGTGGTGGCGTTGTTATCTGACTGTGTGTGGCCACCTTTTATTGACTGCACTCACCATACCAGCTTAGCGGTTCGTTATGGTGAACACAAATGTAGCTACTTATATATACGTGTGTATAGAGAGTATAAACAGCAAGAGTAGGAGGTTGGGAGCCGCCATTTTGGTGAGAGGAGCGTCGTCTGCAGGAATTATCGTGTTGTTTACTGGTGATCACGTCTTTGGGCACCATACCAGTTTACTTGTACAAGTTTGGTGAATAAACCGGTAGATATTTATATATAATGTGTGTATATAGCGTAATAACCCACAAGCAGTATTGTTGGAGGAGAAATAGTGCGTGTGGCCTTGAGGCGGCAGCCATCAGCTGACTGTGAGGTCCATCAGTGGCAGTGGCAGCCAGTGGCGGGCTGCCACTGCCACTCAGCATACCAACTTAGTGGTTCGTTATGGTGAACACGAATGTAGATACTTATATATAGCGTCTGTATATAGTGAATAAAAGCAAAAACAGTATTGTGGGAGGAGAATGTGGGCGAGTCAGATGACTTGAGGGAGGGCGTGAGTGGCTGGCTGGTACACGGCGGTCACTCCTCGTTACTTTTTTGACTCATAATAGCAACTTAGTGGTTCGTTATGGTGAACAAAACATGCAGATACTTTATATAACCTGTGTATATAGTGTAACAACCGACAAAGTATTTGTTCACTGTTTGATGAACATAATTGAATCAACAATATGCACACCATATTTTTGAGTACAGCGATGATTCACCCATTTCATTATATAAATATATCACACTACACACTATTGAATAATATTACAGCAAAAAACTACGAAAAATCAATCAGAGACATTGAAATAATTAGGCAATTATCTCTTTGTGGCAACTCCGGCCTGACAGCTGGCGATCAACAGACCGCCTGGGACGCATGCTGAGTGAGCGCCTGTTTTGTGCCAGACTTCCCTGCCCTATAGCGGCCAATATATTCAACTTACGATTTTTTTACTATTTTTCCCGTGATCAGTGAACACAAATTAACAGGTTAGAAGAAAAAATAATTTTTTTTTTTTTTTTGTATGCGCCTGTGGGTGTCAAATGGTATATAGCTATGCGCCATTTAAGGGTTAAAGGTAAGGTCTTCCGACATGAGTACACCCAAATCCTTTACATTGCCTTTTCGTGCTATGTTATGATTTGCCTGAGTTTTGTACGTGGTTTCCGTTTTTATATTTTCATTTTTTCCATAGCGCATGAGCTGGAACTTATCTTCGTTAAACACCATATTATTTTCTGTAGCCCATAGAAAGACCTGATCTACATCTGACTGGAGGTTTGCCGTGTCCTCTATGTTGCCTACTCTCATGAAGATCCTAGTGTCATCTGCAAAGGATGATACAGTGCTATAGGTTGTGTTCTTGTCTATGTCCGATATGAGGATGAGAAAAAGTACTGGAGCAAGCACAGTACCCTGGGGGACTGAGCTCTTAACGGTTGATGGGCTGGATTTTATTTTGTTGACTATTACACATTGGGTTCTGTTGGTCAGGAAATTGTAGATCCATCTGCCTATTTTCCGGTAATTCCTTTTGAGCGCATTTTATGTGCAATAACACCATGGTCACATTTATCAAAAGCTTTTGCGAAATCTGTGTAAATTACATCAGCGTTTTGTTTGTCTTCCATAGCATCTAATGCCATATCATAGTGGTCCAGCAACTGCGACAGGCAAGAGCGCCCTGTTCTGAAACCATGTTGTCCGGGGTTATGGAGATGCTGTGATTCCATGTATTTTGTGATCTTACTTCTTAGCACTCTCTCAAAAATTTTTATGATGTGCGATGTTAGTGCTATCGGTCTGTAATTTTTTGCCTCTGCCTTATTTCCTCCTTTATGAAGTGGTGCTATCTCTGCTGTTTTAGTATATCAGGAATAACGCCAGTATCTAGGCTTTGTCTCCACAGAATGTGAAGGGCCTGCGATAGTGGTTTTTTACAGTTCTTGATGAATATGGAGTTCCAAGAATCCGGGCCTGGTGCGGAGTGCATAGGCATACTGTTTATGGCTTCTTCAAAATCCAGTGGGGATAGGGTGACGTCTGATATATGATTTGATGTTGGTATCATATCCATGAAAAATTCATTTGGGTTATCGATCTTTAGTGCGTTTAATGGCTCGCTGAAGACAGAGTCGTATTGCTTCCTCAGTAGCTCGCTCATTTCTTTGTTGTCATCGGTGAAAGTTCCATCTTCCTTTCGCAGGGGCCCGATACTAGATGTGGTTTTTGATCTTGATTTTGCATAGGAGAAAAAATATTTCGGGTTTCTCTCTATTTCACTGATGGCCTTTTGCTCTCTTTCCCTCTCCTGCGTTTTGTATGATTCTTGTAGCTTGAGTTCAATTTTCCTATTTCGCTACCTAACCTTCTTCGCCGTTCCTGAGATAGGGTGCGACTCTCAAGTTGTACCGCGATTCGTTTTCTTCGCCTATATAGGGAACGACGTTCTCGTTCCAATCTGCATCTCTTCCTCTTTTTTCTTAGGGGGATGCGGTTTGTACATATTTCTAGTGCTACTGAGCTTATTTTTTCCAGGCACTGGTTCAGGTTCGCATTTCCTAGCTGTTCTTCCCAGTTTATTTCTGTGAAGTCCTGGTTTATTTGCTCCCAGTTTATCTGTTTATTATTGAAGTTGAATTTGCTGAAATCTCCTCCACCGGGAATCTGGACTGGTTTTGAAGGTCTATTCCCCATGGTTGTCATAACTTCAATTAAGTTGTGATCTGAGTAACAGGTATTTGTAATCATTATGTTCCTGATCAATTCATCATTATTAGTGAAAATGAGGTCCAGCGTGTTCTCCTTCCTGGTTGGTTCTACTATTTGCTGGTTTAAGGCAAACCTGTCGCACATCCGTAGCAGGTCATTTGCATGTGCCTGTTCATTAAGGCTACTTCCTGGTATTCTTTCTGATATTACTGTATTAGCCAGGTGCTTCCATTTCAGGTGCCGTAGGTTGAAGTCCCCAAGCAGGATGATGTTCGGAGCTGGATTTGTGAGGTTTTCCAAGCAGTGTTCTACTTTCATTAGTTGGTCTTTAAACTGCTGAGGGTTTGCCTCCGGTGACTTATATACAAGGACAATAACTACATTTATAATCTCTATTTTGATTATCAGCACTTCCACCATATCATTTGAGGTGTTTAGCAGCTCAGTACAGATGAGTGTGTCTTTGATGTATAGGCTGACCCCACCCTGAAGCCGGTGTTTCCTATCACATCTGAAAAGATTGTACTCTGAGATCCATATTTCACCATCATGGTAGTCCTTTGTGTGGGTTTCTGTTAGGGCTGCAAACACTGCATTTGCCTCATGAAGGAGACCATCTATAAAGTGAACTTTGTTGGATTTGCGTGTTTTTATACCTTGAATGTTGGCAAATATAAATGATGTTATCGTGGTAGTGGAAGTGCTGGATGCCTTACTTGGTGTTAATATCTGAGGCTCTGGTAAGGGGGCCACTGTGTTTGCGTCCAGGGTGTGTTGTTTTCGAAGTGATTCGTCCAGTTTCGGTAGTGGGGCGAGTGTTGTGTGGTGTAGTACCTGTGTGTTTGTTGGTAATGTGTATTCCAGACTTGTGGGTATCTCCCTTCCCCTCTGTAATCCTGTGGTGGTTCCATCTGACTGTTCCTCTCTCTTATATTTTCTGCTCTGTTTCTGCCTTCCTCTAAAAATTGCCAGTAGTGTCATACTGATCTTCCCGTCTATAACGTTGTGTACCTCTCACGTGGAATTCCGGACACTGAAGATTGTAGCATTTTTTGTCCCTAATTGAAAATTGACATAATTTGGGGTGGAAGTATCTACACCCTGTTCCAAAACGGCATGTACCCCTCGCCAACATGTTCCTGCATTTTCGAGGATGCAGAAAATGGCATTTTGTTCCTAATTTTCCATATTTGCATATTCCTTTAGCGTAGAATTTGCAAATGTGTTCCGTTTTGCGTTTTTCAAGGTATTTATATCTGTGTCGGTTGCGTCTGTCTTGTATCGTATCTGTGTCTGTCTTGTCTACCTCTTTATTGGAGCCATCTCCGCTTTTCGTCCCAATTCCTTCATTTATGCACTCTGTCTCACTGTTGCTCACATCGTTTATATTACCTGACTCTGCAATATTGCTGCTATTATGTACTACAATACCCTCTTCCTCCACATTACTGCTGCGGTTCTCTAAACTATCTGTTCCTGGGTTTTGGTCGTTAACCAATGTTGTCTTTTCCCAGTCTGCATATATCACTGGTAGCTTGTCTGTGAATGGTAATCTCTGTGACTCGGGAATGTTTTTCATCAGTTTAGTTATGTTCTCTAACATTAATCTGTCATCTTTGCAGACCCAGTAAATTCCTTGCCTTTTTGTGCATCCTGGAGATACTTCTGTACAGCCCAGGTGAAATCTCATGTTACAGATGCAACACGTTATGCCTACATTACGTTTTCCCAGTACTCCAGAGCACTCGCCACACCTCTCCATTTTCTGGTGTATTGTGTTGTATTTGTGGTTTACTGTGTGGATCACTTGTTGATGTCAGTCCTTTTAACTCTTTATAAAGTTATATGTATATTTTTATATATTTATAATACTATATGTATACCGTAGATTTGTAATATTATGTATGTTATTTTGTTCAAACTTTATGGCAGGTACTTAGCGTAGGGTAGCGAAGCTGGTCCCCGGTGCGGTACAGGTGAACTCTTGTCGTCCCAGGTTGATGTCACGAGTTTCCAGCTACTCGATTTATAACACTGATTTATTCTTTGCTTGTATTCTTACAAGGGATTTTCCGCCTAATTTCCGGCTTGCAATGGTATTCACTCACTTTATTGCTAATTATTAGATTCACATTTCCATAGTACACTACTGTATATGATTTCCGTATTTTATCCCTGTGGGACGTGCCCTGGGGTAGGCCTCGCGTGGCTTGTGGAAACAGCCTACTGATGCCGCCTCTTGCCACTATTCTATATTTCTAGCATTCTATATTTATAATATTCTATGCACGATTTTCCTTCACTTCCAACTTATATGTTGTTGTGGTACCCGTTCCACTTCACTGTTCCACGAATCACCGTTCACTATTTTTTTCCTCATACACGCACGTACACAAAGCCTCATGCACTGGCCCACACGTGGTCTTGCGTTTATTATCTATTTAACACAAAGTTCCATTGATAATGACTGTTTTCAAATTTTCCAGCGGGTCACTATGCACTTGTTATGCCTGTAATCGGTAATCCAAGGCTGTGGTCCTAAGAAATCCCGGTTAATGTCACGATTTTAACGGAGCGCGCGCGGTACGACTTCCCTCCCTCAACGAATCCCTCAACCCCTCAGGATATACACAACTGTAAGAGGGACAACGCAACTCGGACAATAAGGAGCAGGGCGGCGCCCCATTAAGTGACGGTGGGTTAAGCGAGTATGGCCAACCCGCAACCGTGCTAAAGCAGTTTCCCACCGCCGGTTACGGTGGTAGGAGGAAGGCCACGGGGACATACTACGTTTGAGAGTACGCAGCTTGTTACTAACCACAGAGGACCAACAACCCTGCCAACGGGCAAGGATGGAGGAATGAATAACAGGATAAAAGTCGGAATAAGGAATACCTTTATGGGAGATGGGACAAGAACGGATAGCTTCCTTAGCGGCAGCATCCGCACGCTCATTGAAAGAAACTCCAATATGGCTGGGAACCCAGCAAAACTCTACTGATTTAAATTTACTAGAAATAAGAAACAGCCAATGTTGAATCTCGATGACCACCGGATGGACAGGATTAAAGGACCCCTAGAGCCATGAGGGCACTACGAGAGACAACTACAACTACAAAGGAGGAATGAGAATGAGAAAGCAAGAGACGGAGAGCATAGAGAATAGCATAAAGTTCCGCCGTTAAGACGCTAGCCTCCGAAGGGAGGCGACACATATAAGTATGGTCAGGAAAAACAACAGAGTAGCCCACACCGTCCACAGACTTAGACCCATCGGTGAAGATGGAAATAGAGTGGGAGTGCGAAGAAAAGTGCTCAAGGAAGAGGCTTTTCAGAATTGTAGGAGGGGTAAAGGCTTTAGTAATACAAGTCAAGGACGTACAAAACTTTGGAAGGGGGACTCTCCACGGAGGCAAGGAAGGAACAATATGAGGAGAAACATTAGAAATATGAACAGAAAGAGAATCCTGCAAGCGAGATAACCGGACAGAAAGTGGGAGACGATGAAAAGGAACAAGAGCTACAGGAGGAGGAAAAGTCAAAGCACGACAGAGGCGAGAGGAAGGATGTTGTAAGGACCGCGCAAGATAATGAAGACAGTAGCGATCACGGCGGTCCTGAAGAGAGATAAAGCCAGTGTCAACATACAAACTGAGGGCGGGAGTCGAACGAAAGACACCAGAGCTGAGACACAACCCAGTATGGTGCAAAGCATCAAGACGGCGAAGAGTAGAAGGAGAAGCAGAAGAGTATGCAGAGCAACCATAATCGAGTTTAGACAGGACGAGAGAGGAGTGCAAATTAGAGGAGCTTGCGCCTATCCGCTCCCCAAGAAGTATGGGACAAAACCTTAAGTAGGTTACGGGCCTTAGAGCATTCCACACGAAGGTAAGAGATATGGGCTGACCAAGACAAACGAGTGTCAAAGACTAACCCCAAGAGCTTTGCGGAATCCCTGTACACATTGGGATGACCATAAAGCGACAAAGAGGGACGAAGAACGACATGCTTCCGAGTAAAAGTCATAGCACAAGTCTTAGACGCAGAGAACTTGAAGCCATGATCGGTGGCCCAAGACGACACGGCATCAATCGCAAGTTGAAGCCGCCGTTGAAGGAGAGGTGAATCATCACCCCGACAGCAAAGGGTAAGATCATCAACATAGAGAGCAGAGAAGACGCCGGAAGGAAGAGAGGAAAGAAGACCGTTGAGGGCAACTAGAAAAAGAGTAGTGCTCAGAATACTACCCTGAGGTACACCCTCATACTGTCGAAAAGGGGCAGAGAGAGCAGTACCAAGCCGCACACAAAAGGAACGACGAGAGAGGAAGCTCTGGAGGAAGAGAGGGAGGTTCCCACGAAGGCCAAAAGAACGAAGTTGAGACAGAATATGATACCGCCAGGTAGTGTCGTAAGCCTTTTCCAGGTAAAAAAGGACAGCAACAATGGAGGTCTTCCCAGCAAAAGCAGTACGAATATAGACCTCCAAGTTCACCAGGACATCCGTTGTGCTGCGGCACTTGCAAAAACCAAATTGAGAAGGGGAGAGGTGGTGATCTATAGTGTTCTAAGAACCACATCAAACGAACGTTAACCATACGTTCAAAGAGCTTGCAGACACAACTCGTGAGGGCAATAGGGCGAAAGTCCTTAGGGGAAGTTCCCAGAGACCCTAGTTTGCGAACAGGGAGGACAACGGCATCGAGCCAGTCTTCAGGGACTGACGACGACTCCCAGACCCGATTGTACAGACTTGGTAAATACTGAGAAGTGCACGGAGGAAGATGGCGAAGCATTTCATAATGAATGCCATCGGAGCCCGCTGCCGTAGAACCGCAAAGGGCTAGGGCAGACTGAAGCTCAGAGAGAAGGGATCATTATAGGGAAGGTGAAGATAAGTACAGAAAATTAAAGGATGAGATTCAAGAAGAGGCTTACGAACAAGGAAGGATTGGGGGAGATGAGAACCAGAACTAACAGAGGAGAAATGGGAACCTAGTTCGGTCGCAACCTGTAACGGGTCCGCCACAAGAGCACCATGGAGGCGAAGGACCGGTGAGACGTCGGGAACGAACTTACCCGCAATCTTGCGGATACGCTTCCAGACCAGTGGGAGAGGAGTTTCGGACATAACAGTGGAGACATAAGACGCCCAGCAAGCACGTTTAACCACACGGATGGTCCTACGGGCCACCTCACTCGCCTTCCGAAACAATATTTGCATATTCCTTTAGCGTAAAATTTGCAAATGTGTTCCGGTTTTGCGTTTTTCAAGGTATTTATATCTGTGTCTGTCTTGTCTACCTCTTTATTGGAGCCATCTCCGCTTTTCGTCCCAATTCCTTCATTTATGCACTCTGTCTCACTGTTGCTCACATCGTTTATATTACCTGGCTCTGCAATATTGCTGCTATTATGTACTACAATACCCTCTTCCTCCACATTACTGCTGCGGTTCTCTAAATTATCTGTTCCTGGGTTTTGGTCGTTAACCAATGTTGTCTTATCCCAGTCTGCATATATCACTGGTAGCTTGTCTGTGAATGGTAATCTCTGTGACTCGGGAATGTTTTTCATCAGTTTAGTTATGTTCTCTAACATTAATCTGTCATCTTTGCAGACCCAGTAAATTCCTTGCCTTTTTGTGCATCCTGGAGATACTTCTGTACAGCCCAGGTGAAATCTCATGTTACAGATGCAACACGTTACGCCTACATTACGTTTTCCCAGTACTCCCGAGCACTCGCCACACCTCTCCATTTTCTGATGTATTGTTGTATTTGTGGTTTACTGTGTGGATCACTTGTTGATGTCAGTCCTTTTAACTCTTTATAAAGTTATATGTATATTTTTATATATTTAATATTTATAATACTATATGTATACCGTAGATTTGTAATATTATGTATGTTATTTTGTTCAAACTTTATGGCAGGTACTTAGCGTAGGGTAGCGAAGCTGGTCCCCGGTGCGGTACAGGTGACCTCTTGTCGTCCCAGGTTGATGTCACGAGTTTCCAGCTACTCGATTTATAACACTGATTTTTCTTTGCTTGTATTCTTACAAGGGATTTTCCGCCTAATTTCCGGCTTGCAATGGTATTCACTCACTTTATTGCTAATTATTAGATTCACATTTCCATAGTACACTATATGATTTCCGTATTTTATCCCTGTGGGACGTGCCCTGGGGTAGGCCTCGCGTGGCTTGTGGAAACAGCCTACTGATGCCGCTTCTTGCCACTATTCTATATTTCTAGCATTCTATATTTATAATATTCTATGCACGATTTTCCTTCACTTCCAACTTATATTGTTGTGGTACCCGTTCCACTTCACTGTTCCACGAATCACCGTTCACTATTTTTTTTCCTCATACACGCACGTACACAAAGCCTCATGCACTGGCCCACACGTGGTCTCCCGTTTATTATCTATTTAACACAAAGTTCCGTTGATAATGACTGTTTTCAAATTTTCCAGCGGGTCACTATGCACTTGTTATGCCTGTAATCGGTAATCCAAGGCTGTGGTCCTAAGAAATCCCGGTTAATGTCACGATTTTAACGGAGCGCGAGCGGTACGACTTCCCTCCCTCAACGGTACGGTACGATTGGGTTCTCTTTACCATCTTCTTCACCCTCTTAATTGGATCACTTGATTCTTGTTTATATTTGCTTCAAGGTTATCTGACTATATAACATAACAAGAATTTTTTCCGTGGCTCTCTTCGCTATCTCATCAACTACCCTCATTCAACATATTCCCACATGTAAGGAATCCACGTGAATCTTACTTATACCCATTTTTTTCTAATTTCTTAACATTCTCTCTACACTCAATCACAATATTCTGATAAACTGGACGTCTGCTATTTAAAGACTAACGCTCCTCTACTGTCAATAAAGAAGCAGGCATTTTTACCACATTTTTGACTACTTCCTGTAATCCTGCTAATACTCCTTGGAGTTCAGCCTGAGTTGAAGAGACATTGTCAGTTAAGCGGCGGCTAATAACAGTATCTACAGTGCCGATGTCAGTGTACTCTTTGATCGAAACTCCACATCTGCCTTCCCATCCCTAGCTACTGACCCATCACAATTTACATGTAGAGTGTTTTCTGTAGGTAATTTTCTAATTATACAATCATAAGTTGCCCTCAGCTCTCCCATCTCGTACATACTTTTTTTTCTTTTGCAAGGGAATAATTACTACATCTACATTACAACCTCCCACGGTGGTGTGATTGTCTCTTAGGCAGAGCAATACATCTGCAGTAACATCATACTTTATAACATTAGAGCATAAGGTACTCATATATGCTCTTGTCTTTATCATACATTGTTCATTACTCCCCACTTTTGAACTGAGAGGACCAATTCATTAGCTCCCCCACCTCTCATTAATCTAATGGCAGAGGCCTACTTATCTCTGAAATTCTATACACAATACTCTTCAGATCAACTCCATCCTCTTCTCTCAATCATAACATTTCTTGGGCACCCTAAGATAATTCTCATGGCTTCATTTTGTACCTTCTCTACCTTGCCCATCCTACCTTACCAAACAAGAAATGACAGGTGCAGCATAATCAATAAGGGATCTTACAGTACTCGAGTATATCATTCGTAGCACATGGACTCCCACTCCCTTTCCACAGCATGCAAGGCCTTCAGAGGTGTATTCTGTGGTTGGAAGAAAACGCTCACGGAGTGGGGGACTTATTTAATTTTAAAATAATAATAATTAATTATTTAATAAATAAATAATTAATTAATAATACAATCATAAAAGATTAAATTAGATAATCCTTAACTGAAGAAGCATAATAGCTCAATATAACAAATAGGTAAATAGAGCTGAATTAATTATGGTGACTAATGAAGATTAGTGAAAGCCATAAATTAATATACAGAAGTAGAATTAATGTAATCAAATACATTGAAGAGACATCTCTAATTTAAAGTTGCCTGAGCATTTACGGTAATTGTAAAGCTTGGTATTCTTGGCTTGTCACTTTGGGGGTTCCGACGGAGCACCCCCAATCCCGTGAGGGCCAGCTGCGCGGAACCCCACCCCCGAAGGGCGAGCGGAAGCTGGCTGCTAAATAGTAGCATGACTACTTGCTACGTGGCCGTAAGCGTGCCCAGATGCCCGGAGAGGCCATTAAAACACTCATGGTATCCTGACTGAAAAAGGTACCAATCCGAGTCCTCTAGGCAGATGCTGCGAGCAGACACAGCTCGCTTGGAGGCTTATGGAGCGGCAACTAGACGGTCCCTGGGCAGTAAGGCGGGGTGGCCCGCCGTCTATGCCCTGGAAGGGGGGCCTACTGCCGAAATTGGACTCCAGCAGGGAGCGCTTCCACCATGGCGAATGACTGTCGATCCGGTGTATATCTTCGTCGTAGTATCCCGCCCTCACAGGGACCAGTCCTGGACGGCTGGCCCCAGGGCGGGTGCGGGAATGTGAACGCTATCCACTCCGAGGCCGACTCCCCAGGGTCGACCCCGTGTTGGTCGCTGTCGCTGTGGTGAGCCCCTCGGGTGTGGAGTGGTGTCTGCTTAGAAGCGAGTCGGTTGCCTCCCAGTATACCTCGCACGGTGGGCATGAGAGCTGTGGTCCACCTTTCGTGGCCCCACTGCGCCTTCCTCGATCATCACAGGTTTTCGTCGTCCTCATTCTATTGTGGGTCTCCTCGCTACTGTGGCCGTAAGCGTGCCCGTATGCCCGGAGAGGCCATTAAAAAACAGTCGGTCTTCCTTGACCCAGACTGAAAAAGGTACCTTTCCGGGTCTACTTGGCAGATGCTGCGAGGAGACGCAGCTCGCTTGGTGGGCCGGCGGAGTACCATCTTGACGAGCCGTGGAGCGGGGAGGCGGGAATAGCCCCCCACTGTGGACTGGGAGGAGTACATACTGCCGGGTTTGTACTCCATGCAGGCAGCGCTTGTCACCGTGGGGAATGACTGGTTGTTTCCGTGTTTATCTTCGTCGTAGTAGCCCACCTTCGCAGAGACCAGTCCTGGATGGCTGGCCCCAGGGCGGGTGTGGGAATGTGGACGCTGTCCACTCCGAGGCCGACTCGCCAGGGTCGACCCCGAGTCGGTCGTTGTCGCTGTGGTGAGCCCCTCGGGTGTGGAGTGGAGGTGTCTGCTTAGAAGGGAGTCGGATGCCTCCCAGTATACCTCGCACGGTGGGCATGAGAGCCGTGGTCCACCGTTCATAGCCCCACTGCGCCTTCCACGATCATCACAGGTTTTCGTCGTCCTCGTTCTGTTGTGGGTCTGGAAGTAATAAAGCAGTAAGGGTGGGCAAGGGCTGGTGTGCAGAGTTAACGTGAAGAGCAAAGGCACAGGTGCGTGGAACCGCATCAAAGTACTGTATACTGCTGGCGACTTAGGCTGCGAGAGTGGGATACTGGCTGCGACACCTGTCCGGAAGGCAGGAATAGGTAGGATTGAATAAAGTCCCAGGCATAGCTGAGCGGGCTGCGTCGAGAGTTGGTAGGCACCGGCACGGCCAGTACCAATAATAAATTATATATAATAGCATTTATATAAGTATTTTACATAAATTAAATTATCAAATTAAATTTAATAAGATGATGGTGATGATGATGATGATGTTAAAGCACAGTTCAGCCAGTGGACTGCAGGTGGCTCCGAAGACTGCCAGAGTGCAGCGAAGTCCATATCGCTATGCCGCGGGGAGATACTAAGGCACGCCAACAGTCCAAGGTAAGAGGGTGTTAAGTGGAATCGAACTGCGGAACCACTTACGCTCAATAAGACGTATGAGAACTGTAACAAATTTATTATTAAAAGGAGAGAAAATGCGTTAGGGGCGTGCTCAGCTTGGGACACCACCAGCTGGGCCATCAGCTGCTGGATCATTGGCTGGGACCACCTCAGCCGTAACAACAGCAGCCGCGCTTGGCCCCCAGGGGCCTGCTCAGGTGGAACACCAGCGGCTTGGCCATCGACTGCTGGATCCTCGGCTGGTACCTCATCGGCCGGAACAGCAGCAGCTGTGCCTGGCCCCCATGGGCATGCGCAGCTTGGGGCACCACCAGCTGGGCCATCGGCTGGGACCACCTCAGCCGGAACAACAGCAGCTGCGCTTGGCCCCCTGGCGTGCCCAGCTGGAACACCCCCAGCTGTGCCATCAGCTGCTGGCTCATCGGCTGGTACCGCATCAGCCGGGACAACAGCAGCTGTACATGGTCCCCAGGGGCAAGCTCAGCTGGAACACCACCAGCTGTGCCATCAGCTACTGGAACATCGGCTGGGACCACACCAGCCGGGACAACAGCAGCTGTGCTTGGCCCCCCAGGGCATGCTCAGCTGGAACACCACCAGCTGGGCCAGCAGCCACTGAATCATCGGGTGGTACCCCACCAGCGGGACAACGGCAGCTGTGCCTGGCCCCCAGTGTAAGCAGGAAGTACTAAGGGATGCCAACAGGCCAAGGCAAGAGGGGGGTAAGTGGCATGGAACTGCAGAACACCCCCAACAAGACGAATGAGAACTGTAACAAAAATATTAGCAAGAATGGTTAGAAAATGCTTACTTCCCTTCTGCCCTCGTGAAGATCCTCGTTTGGGACACGCCATCTGCAGCCTCGGCAACTGGACCTTGCAGCTGCGCGAAAATCTTCAGCCAGGACATCCAGAACTGGTCCTGGCCCCCCAGGGCATGCTCAGGTGAAACACCCTCAGCTGTGCCATCAGCTGCTGGATCATCGCTGGGACCTCAGCAGCTGGCAAGGGCACGCTCCTCTGGAAGACTGCCAGCGGAGCCTGCGGCTGCTGGACCATCAGCTGGGACCACATCAGCTGGAACTACAGCAGCCGGCTTGGCCCCCAGGGGCATGCTCAGCTGGAACACCGCCAGCTGTGCCGTCAGCTGCTGGATCATCGGCTGGGACCACCTCCGCCGGAACAACAGCAGCTGTGCTGGCCGCCTGGGTCATGCTCCGCTCGGAACGCCACCAGCTGTGGCATCAGTAGCAGTGGATCATCGGCTGGTACCACATCAGCCGGAACAACAGCAGCTGTGCTTGGCCCCGGGGTCGTGCACAGCTGGGACACCACCAGGTGTGTGCCATTGGCATGCTGGATCATCGGCTGGGACCTCATCAGCCGGGACAACAGCAGCTGTGCTGGGCCCCCAGGGCATGCTCAGCTGGCACACCGCCAGCTGTGCCGTCACCTGCTGGATCATCAGCTGGGACCACATCAGCCGGACTGGTAATAAACACCACCAGGTGTGCCATCCGCATGCCGGATCATCGGCTGGGACCTCATCAGCCGGACAACAGCAGCTGTGCTTGGCCCCCAGGGCATGCTCAGCTGGCACACAGCCAGCTGTGCCGTGGCTGCTGGAATCATCGGCTGGGAACACATCAGCCGGAACAACAGCAGCTGT
>WNGS01084685.1:0-16129 GCA_020271785.1 Procambarus virginalis
AATCTGCTCATACACCAGACTGCTCATACACGTGTTCATACTCCAACCTGTTCATACACGTGTTCAAACACCAATCTGCTCATTCAGGTGCTCATGCACCAGCCTGCTCATACAAGTGTTCATACACCAGCCTTCTCATACACGTGCTTAATCACCAGCCTACTCATACAGGTGCCCTTCAATAGCCTGCTCATACATGTGTTCATACACCAGCCTGCTCATATATGTGCTCATACACCAGCCTACTCATACACGTGCTCATACACCAGCCTGCTCATACACGTGCTCATACACCAATCTGCTGATACAGGTGCTCATACACCAGCCTGTTCATACACCTGTTCATTTACCAGCCTGCTAATACATGTGCTCATACGCCAGCCTTCTCATACACGTGCTTATTCACCAGCCTACTCATACAGGTGCTCATTCACTAGCCTGCTCATACACGTGTTCATACACCAGGCTGTTCATTCACGTGCTCATACACCAGCCTGCTCATACATGTGCTCATACAACAGCTTGCTCATCCACATGGTCAAACACCGGTCTGCCCATACACGTGTTTATACACCAACCTGCTCATTCACGAATTCATACACCAACCTGCTCATTCACGAGTTCATACACCAATCTGTTCATACACCAGCCTGCTCATACACAAGCTCATACACCAGCCTGCTCAAACACGTGCTCATACACCAGCCTGCTCATAAACGTGTTCATACACCAGCCTACTCATACACGTGTTCATACACCAACCTGCTCAAACACGTGTTCATACACCAGCCTGCTCATAAACGTGTTCATACACCAGCCTGCTCATACACGTGCTCATACTCCAGCTTGCTCATACACGTGTTCATTTACCAGCTTGCTAATACATGTGCTCATACACCAGCCTTCTCATACACGTGCTTATTCACCAGCCTAATCATACAGGTTCTCATTCACTAGCCTGCTCATACACGTGTTCATACACCAGGCTGTTCATTCACGTGCTCATACACCAGCCTGCTCATACATGTGCTCATACAACAGCCTGCTCATCCACGTGTTCATACACTAGTCTGCCCATACACGTGTTTATACACCAACCTGCTCATTCACGAGTTCATACACCAATCTGCTCATACACCAGCCTGCTCATACACGTGCTCGTACACCAGCCTGCTCATACACGTGTTCATACACCTGCCTGCTCATACACGAGCTCATACACCAGCCTGCTCATACACGTGCTCATACACGAGCCTGCTCATACACGTGTTCATACACCAGCCTACTCATACGCGTGTTCATACACCAGCCTGCTCATACACGTGGTCATACTCCAGCCTGCTCATACACGTGTTCATACACATACCTGCTCATACACGTGTTCAAAAACCAGTCTGCTCATACAGGGGCTCATACACCAGCCTGCTCATACACGTGTTCATACACCAGGCTGTTCATTCACGTGCTCATACACCAGCCTGCTCATACATGTGCTCATACACCAGCCTGCTCATCCACTTGTTCATACACTAGTCTGCCCATACACGTGTTTATACACCAACCTGCTCATTCACGAGTTCATACACCAATCTGCTCATACACCAGCCTGCTCATACACGTGCTCGTACACCAGCCTGCTCATACACGTGTTCATACACCTGCCTGCTCATACACGAGCTCATACACCAGCCTGCTCATACACGAGCCTGCTCATACACGTGTTCATACACCAGCCTACTCATACACGTGTTCATACACCAGCCTGCTCATACACGTGGTCATACTCCAGCCTGCTCATACACGTGTTCATACACCTACCTGCTCATACACGTGTTCAAAAACCAGTCTGCTCATACAGGTGCTCATACACCAGCCTGCTCATACACGTGTTCATACACCAGCATGCTAATACAAGTGCTCATACACCAGCCTTCTCATACACGTGCTTATTCACCAGCCTACTCATACAGGTTCTCATTCACTAGCCTGCTCATGAGGGAAATTTTTACCCACCATATCTAATAATCATCTAAGAAATGTATTATTTCTATATCATATCAATATCATATCAAATCATATCTATATCATATCCATATCAAATCAAAATCAAATCAAAATCATATCAGAATCACAATAGATTCATTATATATAGCTTGATCCTAGATGATGCCACTATGATCACGTACGCCATAGGGCCCTATAGATGCCTACGTGACTTTGTGCATGATCTCTCAAGGATCCAGAAGCTTCTAGAAGGATTTGTTAATTAATAATTTATTGGAACACTGACGCAATATCCGGTAGAGATAAAATCGAATCCTTATTAAGAGTCAGTGGTATTATCAAGTACTACTTATAATCTTTAAATCCTATATCTAATTTTATAATAATCACATCTTATCTCAATCATAAGTCTAGACTGTAAAAATAATCAATCAATATTCATTCAAAGCTACCTCTCAAGGGAGAGGGAGGGGCATCTTGGGAGCATGAAGCGCCCACCACAGCCCGCTGCAGAAAGTTTTTGTTGACACAACTGTCAACAGGGTGACGGTCCCTTAGCGAACATTATTCAGCTCAAGGACACCTTATCTAATATCATTATCACCAGTGAACACTCTCTAGAACTGGGGGAGTACCTGGACAATATATCAACAAGGAAAATCCTAGAACATTTATGTAAAATAAGAGTGAAGTGGAGCACTCAGTGACGCAGTCTCCACCTCCTTCATCCCTAATCTCATCCCTAATCTTCATAATCCTTCTGCAACGCAGTTAATATCCGTAGCAAAGCTACTAGTACATCAAACAGCCACGCTGTAATATAAAATATCGTGCCTAAACTCGACAAGAGAGTTCTTCAGTCTGGCACACTTTGTCAGACAGGCACCCGGCTTCAGCTAAGTTTATTGAGTGTTATTACAGTAGCGTATTAGTTGGCCAATTGTATGCTTGTATAACATTAATATTCTATAAGTCTGATTGTCGGTTATAAGCGAGGCAAAGCCTCATATTTCTGTAAGTTTATTAATTAATATTGTGGTACAGCAGAGTCTTATCCAAGCTCTAGACTTCATGAGTGTTCACTTGTGTCAGGAAAAGATTCAGTCGCAATAAATAAACAAGTACTCATGAGTGTCCAGAGTGTAGGAAGAGATTCAACAAGCTGACTGTATTTAATCATATACATTGATCATATACATTGCATATACTTGAATATATAAATTAAGTTAACAATTGCTTGCTTAGTTATTTTTTAAGTAATCATATAAGTTCATTTAATTGAATATAATTTTAGTACTCAGTAACAGTACTTAGACTACATTTAAAAGTCATTTAATATCATAATTTTACAATTTACATTGTTGTATTGTTATAGTATAAGTGTAATGGCTGTTAATTGCTAAGGTGCTAGGCTAGACTGTGTATGTTTAAATCTCTGATTTAAACAGAGGGATTTAAATCTCTGATTTAAACAGAGCCAGTGTTCAGTCTTATAACTGAATTTATTAAATCTTATCCTTGTATAAAATACAAGCTGATGTGAGATACCTGTTGGCAAGTGGATGTGGATCTGCAATCAACCTATCAACTAATTCACTCACCCCACCTGCCCCTTACAGCCCACAATGTGTCATTAGGAAAAGAGGAGCTAGGATATACAACCCTAGCTAGAGATTTAGTCGAATTAATTTGCATACAGTAAATTTTAATTTAGTTCAGTACAAGTCCCTGGTAGTCTCCTCTTATATCAATCACAGCAGGTTTTTCCCACATTATTGGTCCTTCGAACCTAGACAATTATTCCTAAACCTAGATAGTCTAGAAACTAGATCATTTTTGGTCCTTCGTTTACCAAATATTTCAATGGCAAATACATAAGAAACTTCTTGATTTTGCATTGGAATAATTTTTACATATTCTAGCCTAACCTAGCTATCAGCCAATATTTATCATAGCTATATATCTAAGTAAACAAATCGTTTACAGTGGCTAAAGCCACCATATCCATTAACTAGTAAGCATTCATATATTAATACTGTTCTGTGTTAAGAAACCACAGTACTTAATCTATCAGTGTCAAAGACAACTGCATCTTAATCATATATACTATTATCTACCTCACTTGTGGTAACATACATACATATTTAAGTGTATTATCTAACATTATCCCTAATCAACTGATTTTCAGAGCTGCTCATTACATAATATTCTTTAAAAAAGAGTTTATCACTGTAAGAGCATTCCATTACAAATTATCCATAATCAACTGTATCAAACCCTATTACAGGTAAAACCAGTAGGCATTCTACTGTGTTTTATCATGCAACTGTTAGGGTAACAGATCTTGTAATAACTTTGCAAAAATAGTGACATTTACTATTTTTAAAAAATTATTACAGGATTTACCAACTTGGTGCATTCGGGTCACAAATCAAATTATCACAGTACTTTTGATAATTGAACACCTGCTACAACCAGATTCCAGGGAGGAAATGAAGGACGATCTTTGGAATCATTACCTAAGTAGACAGGAAAGCTCATTTATCAAAATATATTAACATCATACATATTTATCAGAAAAAAGAAAATATCTCGGAATCTCCGAAACTCGGAAAAGGTCAAAATGGGTGACAGTATTCCACCAGCAGCTGAAACAGGAAATAGGAGGACACTTATTGGTCTACAAAATCACCTAACTCAACTGATTGACAAATGTCAAAAGTTGGCTAGACAACCATCTCCTGATTTAATAATTCTGAATAACAGAGTAAAATCAGCTGTTGAAAAGTATGAACCAATCAAACGCCATGCAGAGATTTATCTAACAGAAATGGCTACTGCAGATTTATCCCGAAGGGAACTTCAGGAAATCATTGCTGAAATGACAATGTATGAAGATAAAATCCAAGATCAACTTGATCCTTTAATCCAACAAATATCTCGAGCAGGAACCCAATCCAATGTGAGCTCATCCACTCAACAGAGCAATGCAACTATCACACATATAGCAGCAGAGCTCCCAAAGGTACATTTACCATATTTTGAGGGCAAGGATGAAGGCAATTGGGATACCTTCTGGAGAGCCTTTGATTCTATAATCAACTCCAAAGCTTCTCTCAAAAAGGCGACAAAGTTTCAATATTTACAAGGCCAGTTACAGGGAGAGGCAAGGCAGGTCATTGCTAATTTGTCATTAACAGATGATGATTACGACCATGCCTTACAGTTGTTACAAGATAACTACAGTGATAAGGAGACTGCAATTGCCCGTCTCTCATACAAATTATTGGATTTACCCGCTCCAAATAAAAGTTATGAATCACTACAATCATTTCGATTGTCTATAGAATCAATCATCAAAGCCCTCAGTACAAAAGTACCTGTAGCAAATGCAGAGTGGCTTACAAAGCTAATCATTCAAAGGAAACTTCCTAATGAGGTCATAGACAGCCTATGTACCCATTATAACACCAACATCTTATCACAAAGTCAAATCTTTGATGGACTTCGAGCTTACATACAAAGATTACAAAGCCGAGGAAAACTTAGATCTCAAGAAAAAATCCCCAAAAGTGAATCCACGGACAAAAACAAAAATGTCCAAAATGGCAGTCAAAAATCAAGGCAACAAAACTCCTCTTCTGCAAAGTGGATGTGGGAGTATGTCTCCCAAGATCCTCCCACAGCCGACTTGAATGGCTCATTGCAGTGCACAGTGCACAGATCTTCGTGCACAAAGCCTATCTCTCTTAATCCTGGATAGTGACCTAGCATGTTGGGTATCTCCAGAATGCCCACTTAACCAGGAACACTGTTAAAATACGTAGGCCGCCGTATGTCTAGGCAGGAAGTAGATACAGGGAGCTAAGTATACTTGCTACCAAAGGGTCAGTGAGTACATGGCTGGTGCCCGCTGAGACAGAGGGGAAGGCGCCAGCAGCGTCTGACCTCTGGGGTCAACCGGCGCGATGCTGAATAACAGCTATGACGTGTTCATGACGTCACTCCTGCTACTGCTCATCGAACGAGCTAATATGATTGGTTCCCGCTCATTTGCTGCAATGCTATTGGTCAAATTGTAACTCCTTTTGTGTTGTGTGCCACGAGATGCCCGGCACCCTTGCAAAACTCATTCACGTGAGAGAGACCATACGAAGAGGACGTGTTCTGTTCTACCGGCCAATAGACTGATCACCGTCTATCTGTAACACTGTAAAGGTGTTTGGTTTAGTTTTATTTTATATACACATAGTTCATGAGTCACAGACACGGATTTGACAGACGCCAACTTGTCTGGCCTGGATCTCACACATCTAAGTGTTAATTGACAACCAAGTGACCTGAGGTCAGCCAGGCGAATCTCACCTGGCTCTCGCTAATCTTATAATTGAGCCGGGTAGCCTTCAATCATGCCGACGTTTAAGGAGTGGCTTGGTAGAGTGCCCCAGGCTATCTAACTTGTGGGCGGAGTTAGCCACTAGGTTTCCCAATATATACTCGGGGAGCTATCGAATCGGGACGGAGGAGAAGGACAGCAGAAGCAGAGCCATAGACAAAAGAACAGACAGCCGCGGCCAGCCGTCCAGACAGGCGGTCTGCCGGCGGGGGCGGGACAGTCTCTGTCAACTACAGACCCCCCCCCCCCTTTCTCTATTCCACGGAGACTCTTAAGACTCGGAGACACTTGGTGAGTTGAACATTGAGGGACTTTGTCGTGTTCACTAAACAGGTGTTGTGTGACGATCAGGGGCAGTCGAGTTGTAGGGTTCTCTAATTCTTGGATGATGACTCACTTTACATAGATATATTTTCAACATTTTTAATTGCTTAAATGATGATACTTTTTCATGTGAAATATAAGTGAAGTTATTATTTAAAGTGTGTTTAACTTTGTTACCTGGAGTTTTGAGTGAGAGGAGGAAACCTCAGCGGTTTCTGGTTTCATGATTTGAATGAGTACATGATACAGAGGGAGCATACCTCTTGATAATATCCTTGAGTATATTATGGTGATACGGACAAGTTCCATTCCTTGTCTTGTATGTAATGATCTAGAATGGATGGTGGCAGCATTTTCTATTTTCTATCTTTTAATTTCTACTTCTACTGTCTACTCTTCTACTTCTACTATCTACTTTCCTACTTCTACCTATCTACCCTTCTACCTCTTCTACTTCTCCTACTCACTTCCAACTCGCTCTATATATCAAATTCCTCCCCCCCCCCCGTTACAATGATGGCAGCGGTGTTGAACAATGTTAATGTGCAGGTGTTAATTTAACATTGTTCAGTCTCACGTGTCCTTTTGCCGCTCAGGCGCTATCAGGGAGATATTGACAGGTGTTTAAGATTCGCGAGTTAGCGAGTTTTTTTTCAGGTTAGGAGATAGTGATTTTCTGGCGATGTGTTCTTGTGATTTTGTGAGTTTTGTGGAGTTCAGGGAATGTTCACCAGAACTTGCGTGTGTAGTGATTTATGTTAGTGATAAGATTTGGTGAGTTGGGAACTTAGCGGTTGGTGGTGTGCAGGTCATCTGAGTGTGACAGGTGACCCGCATGTCCCACGGGGACACCCAGCCACCGCTGGTCCCCAGGTCAGTTGGGGAGTGGCAGGTGTATTTCTTAAGTAGTTTTAAGTGGTGGTTCTGCTCAGATTATTGCGATCAACTGTTTTACTCCATTTGAACGCAATAACCCGAGGTGTACTGGTATTGTACAGCATGCTAGTGGGGACTAGTGTGTCAGTAGACTCACGTCTAGGGACGCCTAGCGTTTGAAGTCTGGTCACAGGGTGTGGCAAAAGTTTGAGTTGTGGACCCGCGAGAGAAGCGAGGGAAACACTCGAGTCACGTAGGTGACTGTAGGATAAGGGTGGGAGTAACGGCTAATTAAGTACTTAAGATTAAGAACGGTACAGTTAAGTTAGGCTAGTGTTTGGTCTATTAGTATTGATATTTTTGTGGAGATTCGTTTAGTGACAAGTTAGGTAGTGACGATCTTATTCTCTCTTCTCTAACTTTACTCTGTTACTGTTTTTGTTCCACCAAGTCAGTATCATTCAGAGTTAATTGGATTATTTTAAAAATTTAAGTGTAGTTGTTGCCAGGAGGAGAGCCTTATGTCTAGACTGTGTGAACCCTATACAAACTACAGGGTCACACAACATTTGGTGGTACACGGTATTGTCGCCTTTATGTTCATTCCCAGGTTGTCGCCAGAGAGGTGCGCACATATACAGAAGAGGGAGACGGCGGCTTTGTACCACACTCAGGGGCTTATCACCACCACGACGACCTGCCCCTTACCTGGAGGTCATTGCTCCACCACCACCATCACCCCGGGGGACCCCAAAGATGCAGCCCTCTCGGTCGGTTAAAATGGTCTACCCAGTGGACCCCAGGACGGACGGACCCCCCAGTGGACCCCAGGTCGTTCTGCAGACGACCCCAGACGACCCAGTAAAAATGGAAGAGGAGCAACAACGACTCCAGTCTGTCCCACCAACATCGGTCTACCTAGGATGGACCCCAGGACGGACAGACCCCAAATGGACCCCAGGTCGCTTGTCTAAGACCCAAGAGGGAAGAAAGAAGAAAGAAGAGAGAAGAAAGAAGAGAGAAGAATGAAGAAAGAAGAGAGAGAAGAAGAGAAGAAGATAAGACCAAGCTGAGTGAGACACGATGCCTAGTGTCCCTTGCTGGTGTCAGCATCATTGCATGGAGCGTAATTGCAAGACAGGATCGTTTGCCTTAACTGGCCGCCCCTCCTGCAAGCATGGTGCTCTGTTGAGTGATTCCTCCTGTGTCGTGCGGACTTGATGTGGCTGTCAGAAGTGGCTCTCTGAAGGAGGCGTGCTGGAGCAACTGGGAGGGAAGAAGTAGGATGGGATTTCTACGGTGCCAACTATATGGAGGTCTCGAAACTTGTAGTCCCTATAGCTGTGAAGAACCCCAATATACGTCTCTCATGGTGACTGACGTAGGGCCAATTACAGATCAGCTGGGACAACCGAATTCCACGGTCCTGTGCGCAGTTCAAGTAGTAACGGCTTCCTGGTTGGCTAAGAGTTGTTGTGCGTTACGACGGAGAAGCGACGGACGCAGTTGTGTTGAAGAAATATGGTACAGGACTATCTACAGGACCAAGCAGTGACGCCGCCCAGCCAGAGACAATGGACGCCTGTCTACATATTTCATTTTTAGAGTAGGATGATGTATATTTGTTAGCTAGGATGTAATTTTTTCCGTTAATAAAGTTGTCGCACACAGCTAGCTTGCTTTAGCAGTGTTGCAAAAACTTTATTTTCGGGGAGAAGGGGAGATGTAACACTGTAAAGGTGTTTGGTTTAGTTTTATTTTATACACATAGTTCATGAGTCACAGACAAGGATTTGACAGACGCCAACTTGTCTGGCCTGGATCTCACACCTCTAAGTGTTAATTGACAACCAAGTGACCTGAGGTCAGCCAGGCGAATCTCACCTGGCTCTCGCTAATCTTATAATTGAGCCGGGTAGCCTTCAATCATGCCGACGTTTAAGGAGTGGCTTGGTAGAGTGCCCCAGGCTATCTAACTTGTGGGCGGAGTTAGCCACTAGGTTTCCCAATATATACTCGGGGAGCTATCGATTCGGGAGGAGGAGAAGGACAGCAGAAGCAGAGCCATAGACAGAAGAACAGACAGCCGCGGCCAGCCGTCCAGACAGGCGGTCTGCCGGCGGGGCGGGACAGTCTCTGTCAACTACAGACCCCCCCCCCCCTTTCTCTATTCCACGGAGACTCTTAAGACTCGGAGACACTTGGTGAGTTGAACATTGAGGGACTTTGTCGTGTTCACTAAACAGGTGTTGTGTGACGATCAGGGGCAGTCGAGTTGTAGGGTTCTCTAATTCTTGGATGATGACTCACTTTACATAGATATATTTTCAACATTTTTAATTGCTTAAATGATGATACTTTTTCATGTGAAATATAAGTGAAGTTATTATTTAAAGTGTGTTTAACTTTGTTACCTGGAGTTTTGAGTGAGAGGAGGAAACCTCAGCGGTTTCTGGTTTCATGATTTGAATGAGTACATGATACAGAGGGAGCATACCTCTTGATAATATCCTTGAGTATATTATGGTGATACGGACAAGTTCCATTCCTTGTCTTGTATGTAATGATCTAGAATGGATGGTGGCAGCATTTTCTATTTTCTATCTTTTAATTTCTACTTCTACTGTCTACTCTTCTACTTCTACTATCTACTTTCCTACTTCTACCTATCTACCCTTCTACCTCTTCTACTTCTCATACTCACTTCCAACTCGCTCTATATAAGACAAATTCCTCCCCCCCCCGTTACATATCCCTCACCGTCAAGTTAACTCAGCGTCTTTGCGATATACCAC
Organism: Procambarus virginalis; assembly: GCA_020271785.1. NCBI lineage: Eukaryota > Metazoa > Arthropoda > Malacostraca > Decapoda > Cambaridae > Procambarus > Procambarus virginalis. Next base: position 10,396 of record WNGS01084685.1, read on the forward strand.
ACACTCGCCAGAATCACGAGTGGGAATATATTGTTTAGAAGCCTAAAGTGACAAATCTCCAGAGCGAAACAGACTGGTATCAGGTAACCCCTGGTGACAAAGATCGTCGTGAGTGACCTAGAGTGAACTAAGGCAGTGCCGACGCCTAAGAAATCTGTGTGTGACATTACCACAGTGTACCTGTACCACAGTGTACAGTGTAGTGCATGGTACCGCCGCCAGCCGCTGCCAGCCGCCGCCTCGAGCGCCCGCCGCCAGCCGCCGCCGCCCTCACTCCTACGTGACGTCACCACCTCACGCACCGTCAGGGCCAGTGTGTGCGCGTGTGTCTGTCTGTTAAGCATACAGCACGCTTTACTCACGAAATCATCTCAAGATACTGCGAGTACCCTCCGTGTCTACGAGCGAAACCAGCTATCAGGCCACCTACGAGTGCTTGTATAAACGAGTCTGAGTGAGTGCGTAAGGAAAGGTACCTTATCTGTAAGTACAAGATCTTGTCATTGTTTTATTGTGTCTGTGTTGATCTGAGGGATCAACCACAGTTCTCACCTTCTTATACCTGTCGCAGGTTATAGGTGAATCGACGGTGAATGCGTGTTTATCTGTGTGGTATCACAGCATTTCACTCGTCTGTGGATGTGAGCTTCACATACACCACACATTTAGTTATTGTGTGATTATTATTGTGTTATTGCATATCATCATTACCGAGTATCCGGTTGGAACTCTTGTGATCCCTTTGCATACCGGCAGTTAGGTTGCCGTGTTAGTGATTGGCTGTCAACTGTGTTAAGTTAGGTGTTTCTCCACGAGTGGATACGAGTCGATTAGCCAGACGTCAAGAGTCTCGCTAATGCAACCATAGCTTTGCTGACGCCAATCGAAAGTAAATCAAGCACCCTGTGTATTAGTGGTTAAGTTAGTAAATAAACTACTGTTAAGCTTTATGCGGTGTTTCCGTTGAACCACTTCTGAATACTGCCAATATTACTCCAGCCTTCAGCTCTAAGTGTCTTCAACACCGAGTTGCCTGTAAGTCACTAAACTATAAATTTGATGAGGACCCTAGGAGTCCCTTAAAGTGTTACATCATTGAGGAGATTCCAACGACCAACGTGGAGCAGGACCAGGTGAGGCTAGTCTGAGAAGAGACCCACAAGGACTCTAACTCGACCTTGCTCCCAGGCCCTGTACGGTTGCTCTCGTATTTTCTATTTTGCTAATTCCGACAGCTTCGTGAAGCGTCTGCCACATGTACATTGGCGACGTACGCATTGCAGTCGTGACAGCAAAAAAAAAGAAAACCCACATCTGGCGCCCAACGTGTTAGGCTTAGTTGGAACCTATGAGCTAGGTTATACAGTAAAATTTCGCACTTAAATTTTCCCTGAAAATTCAAAAGTGACGAGCAGTATTCAGAGGATGTTTAACACCCTGTTAGGTACACACACCACCAGTATGTCTGAGTGTGGAATGTACAAACAGCGCTACCTGCATCTTCACTTGGCCTTGACCGCTCGTAGACCTGACGACTACGACACTCTTACTGAACAAGAGTGTAAGGAACGAGTGGAACAGCACATGAGGGCCGTGGAAGAGGTGATGCTACAAGCACACATGCAGGGTAGTGCTGAGGTGGCGTGCACGAGTCTCATCACACTGGATGAAGCTATCGGTGGTGAGACCCCAGTGAGAGATAACACAGTGGGAGAGACCCCAGTGAGAGAGAACTTGGAGGTAGAGACCCCTGTGGGTGACGTCACCGAGAATGATGTCACTAGAATCACGCGCGCTGCGGAAGAAAACGGAGTCACGCGGGAATCTAACCCTTGCAATACTCCGTTGGGGGGATTCTATGGGGAAGAATCTCGGCCCAAAAGGTCCTTGTGGACGACACCAACTCAAAGAGTAGGTATTACAGGCTCGCAATTATTCACCTTAGAGGAATACCGTAACCAAGTTAGGGAGTTGGGATTCGAAGGGAATAAAGTAGCAGAGCAAGCTATGAAACTCTGGACTGATCAGCAGGACAGAGAAAGTAAACTGTGGACTGATCAGCAAGAGAGAGAAAACAAACGCTGGACTGATCAGCAGAACCGAGAAAGTACTGAACGCATAGCTCGCATGCAGTTGCAAGCAAGGCAGGATGACCAGACAAGTGGTCGTTCAACGGAGACTAACGTTGAACAAGGTAAGACTGTCAAACTACCTAAACTAGCTAACTTTGATGAGAGGGACGACTCGATGGATGCATACATCAAGCGTTTCGAAGGTCACGCCGCTGATTGCGGGTGGGAAAGATCAAAGTGGGCACTCGCTCTTAGTGCATTGTTAAAGGGTAGGGCATTAACTATCTACCACAGTCTGGGTCCGCACCAGCGCGGAGATTACGAGGCATTGACAACAGCGCTGCTGAACGGTTTTGGCATCACTGCAGACCGGATGCTAGAGAATTTCCGTAGAGCTCAATTGCAAAAAGGTGAGACATATGTGCTCATGTTACAGCGGTTAGAATCGAATCTAAACCGTTACTGTGAACTCATGGAGACTGCTCCTGGGAGCATGGAGTTCTATCAACTGATGATTCGTGAACAGTTCTTAGAAGCATGCGAATCGTCTCTGCGTGTCAAGCTCAAAGAGCAAGAAATTGTGTCAAATCTGTCTATGGCCAAGCAAGCTGATCTGTGGGCTGGGGCCAGGAGACAGGTGAAAGGGGTGAAGCCGCACGAGAAGCATCATGCTACAGGTATTGGCGATAGAGCTAAGCTTAAGACTGGTGTGTCGGGGGAGCAGGGAAACTCCTCCAACAAGCAGGTGCACAAGTGCTACACCTGTGGTAAGCCAGGTCATCGTGCAGCTGATTGCAAGGTAAAACCGAAATCAGGTTACATAGCAGGTGTGAGCTCAAGTGGTAAGAAACATCCCAACGTTGGAAAGGATCCACTAGCTTGGACCCTTGAGGTGGTGGACGGAAATGTTAACGGAAAATCGGCGAAAATCTTCCGTGACAAAGGCGCCACTACTCACATGGTAAGAAAGAGCCTAGTACAGCCAGGATCTGAGACAGGTAGACATATCTATGTCAAATTCCCAAATGGCTATACTAAAGAGATGGTGGAGGTGTATGTGTGGGTCGACACACCTTACATCAAAGGTAAAATCCGTGCCGTTCAACAGGAACGTGCTGTATATGGACTTTTATTGGGAAATGTTCCGGGAATCTCTGATTGCCCGAGTCCACCCTCGAAGAAAACGGGGGAGCGTGAGGACGCTGCCTCAGCTGTATGCAGCCGTCCTCAGCCAGCTGATCCCAAGGGCGACTCGCTCGGGGATGACGTCACAGGGAGTGACCACACCCTCACCCAGTTGAAGTATAAGGGAGAGAAAGCAAAAGAACACATGCTCCAACGCTACGAGGACCCTCCTGCAGATGGATCCAACAAGCCGAAGAAGCATGTAAGACGTAAAAACAGGAGAGGACCGCAGGGCTCGACATCGACAGGGCCGATCGACCACCCTCTGCTCTCAGCAACGATCGCCGGTGTCTCAGTGATAACCGCCGACGAGGAGGAAGGTCAGCCAGGTCTCTTCAATCAACAGCAGCAGGAGACACACCGAGATGTTAAGGTTGATGATCAGCTGTCTGAAGATCAAGTCGACCAGGTTACTCGACTGGTAGCAGAGTACAAGGAGGTACTCTCTGACGTCACTAAGGTAGCAAAAGTAGAGGGTTACCGCACTCAGCATACGACCTACTAACAGCAAGCGGTCGACCTTCCATCACCTATACCTTCCTCACCTTACACTTGTACCACAGTGAGAGAAGAACTGGCATCTATGATTAATGCGGGAGTAATAGAGAAGTCGACCTCACCGTACTCAAGCCCGATGGTGTTAGTGAAGAAGCCTGGGGGAGGTGTGCGCATCTGCCTCGACTTCAGGAAGTTGAACTCCATCATAGAGTTTGATGCTGAACCGATGTTCAATCAAAATGAGATCTTCTCGAGGTTAGCTTCCAGTTGCTATTTCTCCAAGCTTGATCTGACAAAAGGATTTTGGCAGATTCCATTACATGAAGACAGTAAGCGCTGCACTGCCTTCATGACAAGCGAAGGTCTCTTCCAGTTCACAGTTCTTCCGTTTGGACTGGTGAACGCCCCAGCCGTGTTCAACAGAACTATGCGCAAAGTCTTGGGGGAATTACTGGAGTAGAAGTGTTCGTGGACGATGTGCTCATCCACTCTGCTACGTGGGAAGAACATCTGACCTTGCTAAGGCAGGTGTTGACAAGACTACAAGAAGTAGGAATGGTTGCAAAACCCACTAAGTGTGAGTTGGGGTGCAAGGAGGTCAGGTACCTTGGTCACGTGATAGGGGAGGGTTCACCAGGCCGCTGCCTGAGAAGATCACCAAGATCAGTGAAGCCGCTCCACCCGCCACCAAGACTCAGGTTAAGTCATTCCTGGACTGGCAGGGTACTACAGAACTTTCATTCCCAATTTCACGTCTATAGCAACTCCGCTAACTAATCTCACCAGAAGAATGCACCTGTTAGAGTACGTTGGACAGAAATGGAGAACTCAGCATTCTCGACGCTCAAGAAGAAGCTGACTGAAGCACCCATCCTTAGACTACCAGATTCTACCAGGGAGTACATCCTTCGGACAGATGCCTCAAATACAGGTATTGGTGCTGTACTCATGCAAGAGTACGACGGTGAAATCTGGCCAGTTGCGTACTCCAGTCGTAAACTGAGCAATGCTGAGCAGAAGTACTCCACTGTAGAAAAGGAACTCCTTGCTGCTGTGGTGGGAGTAAGGAAATTCTACCAGTATCTCTATGGTAAGCGTTTCACGTTTCAAGTAGATCACCAACCCCTCAGCCACATCGGTACGCTTAAAAACGCAACCCTAGAATAATGCGCTGGGTGTTGTTCCTTCAACAGTTCACATTCCGCGTGGTTTACATAAAGGGAGCCGACAACGTAGGTGCTGACTGGTTGAGTAGGTCAGGGGTGATTAACGAGACGTCGAACGAGGGAGACATGAGCGAGGAAACGCAACGCGCATCACCGGACACTGGTTCCCAGTGTGTCTCTGATGTTTCAGGCATGACACAGGTGGAGAGAGGCAGTGGACAGACCAGCGCCACTCAGGGTTTCGAGGCGTTGAGCCGACCCAGACCTGGAGCTACGTCCAACACAGTGCCTGCTCAAGACCTGAACAGATAGCCACATGTGATCCGGTGACTGAAGAAATTCCTCACTTACCAGAAGAGAATAGTCTAGACGAGGCCCCGCCTCGCCTAGAGTATAGAAACGGGGTCCGCTGGACCCGGCCGCGCTCAGTGCACTCAGTTTGTGCACAGTTGTCAGCGGTGTGAGTTTGGAACGAGCGCCACGCTGTGGAGCTCGATCTTTGTTGGGGGGTGATGTGGGAGTATGTCTCCAAGATCCTCCCACAGCTGACTTGAATGGCTCATTGCAGTGCACAGTGCACTGATCTTCGTGCACAAAGCCTATCTCTCTTAATCCTGGATAGTGACCTGGCATGTTGGGTATCTCCAGAATGCCACTTAACCAGGAACACTGTTAAAATACGTAGGCCGCCGTATGTCTAGGCAGGAAGTAGATACAGGGAGCTAAGTATACTTGCTACCAAAGGGTCAGTGAGTACATGCTGGTGCCGCTGAACAGAGGGGAAGGCGCCAGCAGCGTCTGACCCTGGGGTCA
>WNGS01084688.1:0-19642 GCA_020271785.1 Procambarus virginalis
AGTGGCCATTAACAGTTCTTGACTGACGGACGATATTACTTCACTGCCGATTATATTGCAAATGTTGCTCTGTTGTTCTGTTGCAACATTTACAATAGAATGTTATTATTTGGTTGTGAATTAGATTTTAAATTAACAACTTCAAAATTTAAGCTGGGGATCATTACTGGTTTATTATAGACTCGTTCGTATCTGGGGAAGTAATGGAGTGGCTGTTGGCCATTGTTAATTGCACTTGAGACTCGCAAAATGTTAACCAATGGGGTGAGTCTTAGGGTGAATGTCAACCAATCAGCGGCCGGGTGTGGTTGGCTGTGGGTATAAAAGAGACACACGAGACGTCAGAGCACTTCAGTGTGTTTTACCTCACTTTTGCGCTAACAGTTCCAGGCTCGTCTTCTTGGAGGTGAGCTGTGTGTGGGGGATCCCCCCCCCCCTGTCCTCTGTTGCGTCTCCTCCCCCCCCCCCCTCCCGCGCCTTGTTGCGTGCTCCCCCCCCCACCTGTCCTCTGGTTGGTCTCCCCCCCCCCCCAGCTGCCCTCTTGTTGCGTCTCCTCCCCCCCCCCCCCGCGCCTGTTGCGTCTCCTCCCCCCCCCCTGTCCTCTTTTGCGTCCCCCCGCCCCACCTGTCCTCTTGTTGCGTCTCCCCCCCCCCCCATCCTCCACCTGCCCTGCCTTGTTGCGTCCCCCCCCCACCCCCACCTGCCCTCTTGTTGCGTCTCCCCCCCGCCCCACCTGCCGCTCTCTGTTGCGTTCTCCTCCCCCCCCCCCCCCCCCCCACCTGCCCTCTGGTTGCGTCCCTCTCCCTTTCCCTTGGTCTTCCGTACTGGAACTAGTGAAGTGTATTCGGGGAAACTACCATTATTTCAGATATGTTTTAACGACTCGAAGGCTGGGTTAAGTGCGCATAATGCTGCGTGTGGCACAGCAACAGTGACCCCCCCCCCCCCCGAGTTAACCACAAAACATCTAAGGTTACCCGCTTCCGCCCTCAAAAAGACATAACATACATATGTTTACGAGTGAAAACTTTTAATATTTACAAATTTGTTAAAACGCTCGCCATTTCACAATTTTATAAACCTTGCACCTAAAATTTATCGGTTTCATAAAATGATAACGTTGTTAATTATCAATGATTAATTCTCACATTTGCACATTATTAGCTACTATAGTGTGGTGGTTGTGCTCTCAAGCTTTAAATACGTCTGTTTCAGTTCCTTATATTGTCGTAGTGGACCGCCATAGCTCATCCTGTGGGCGATAGTAAAGATTCCTATTGTCTAACGAAGGCTTAATGAACTGCATTTACATAACGTGTGAAAAATGCAATAACTAAACCTGACATTTCTAATGTTAACAACTTCTCATCCGCAGGTCCGGCCAACTACAACCCGTCAAAAGAAGCAAACGAGGCCCGTCTCTGTATTACATTAATGATATGGTTGGAAGTGGGAACAACCCCATAATTTGTATCGGTGTAGGTGGAAATAATGTTGGAAGAGTTCAGAGTGAGGCACTGATACAGAGGTTTAAGATAACCATAGAATTGGTAAGGAGCAAGAGATCCCGATCATGTGCCCGTCACTTCTGTCTTCTGAGCTTGCTTCCTGATGACGCCTCTCGCTGATTCTAGACTCTTAACTTTGAATTTGATACTAAATTTGCAACCTCAAACACTAGTTTTATCCTACCTCATATAATTAAATAAGATTTGTACTGCTGGACACTATGTTCTCGTGGCTCGGTGTCTGACTAGGCCCTTTGATGCTACTGTTCTCCTGAACCCACAACCTGAGTGATCAGGTAGTTTGGAACTACGTTCTGGTGTGTATGAAGACCTTAAAACCAGACTAACGTATAACTGTCCTCTCTGTACAACACCTTCCATGTATCGTGCATTAGCAATGCCACTGAAGCTTTACATATGGGTGGTATGGCCCTTAATTAACTCTTGGCAAGACTTGACAGTACGAAGTCTTTACTCCCTCGGTACGACAGCCCTATTGTAGTGTTAACCTAGTCTTTTAAATTTTCAAATGGGGCCACAAACCACCCATTAGCTCCACAGGTAGGAAAGTTGTAACACAGGTGGCAGAGAAACGGGAGGCTGACGTTCAGAGGCTTGGTGTTCAGTCATACGGCATTACATTAAACTGGCCAGGTTAGAACTGGTCCTAGTTAAATACTTGCTTGGCACCTCCCCATCACTCCAGAGTAGTGTTCCACAGGACCTACTGTGGGTACCCAGATCACCCTCAGGAATGTGTAATAAAGAGGTTGAGCTTCGGCTCTCTGGTCCCGCCTCGACTGTCAATCGACTATGTGGATTCTTGAACCTATTTGGTTATCATATCACTTCAAAACTGTGTAGTGTGCCTCCTCTACATCAGAATTTCATCTGTTAACTACTGAGAATCTTTAAAATGCGGTACGCCCAACCACTTGGGCTGGACGGTAGATCGACGGTCTCGCTACATGCCGGTCGGCGTTCAATCCCCGACCGTTTAAGTGGTTGGTTATCTTGATGATTTCCGGGCTTAACGTCACCGCGGCCCGGTCCTCGACCAGGCCTCCATTTCCAGGAAGTGGCTCGTAGCAGCTGTCTAACTCGGTTATCTATTTACTGCTAGGTAACAGGGCATCGGTGTGAAAAAAATGTTGCCCATTTGTCTCCGCCTCCACCGGGGATCGAACCCGGAACCTCAGGATTATGAATAAAGTGCTGTCCACTCGCCTGCCAGGCGCCCATTTGGTCCGTCACGTCCCAAATCCTTATCTTGACTTCTTCCAAGTACTCGCCTATTTGTGCTTGCGGGGGTTGAGCTTTGACTCTTTGCTCCCAGAGTGCTTTAAGGTGCTATAGACTTGGCGCTTTCTCCTGATAGTTCCCTCCCCCCCCCCCATTCCATCCCAAATACTTAACACTGGGGTCAGGATATGTAGTCATAACGGCTTGGCGCTTTCTGATAATTACCTTACCTTTTCCATTCTTTGAGACAGAGTCCAGATGGTTACGGCAGAAAATGACATCAATATGAATAGTTTGAATAACCACTAATGAGTTCTTAAGTTTTTCAGACTGCCTAATATTTAAGATTAAATTTTAAATGGACAAGCAAACCCAAAATAAAGTGGCAGATGTCTGACAACTTTTCCCAAGAGATCGGATACTTTTGATATCGTTCGCCTTGTGCGTTTCTCTTATTGGCATCCTTGGTGATATTTAGCGCCCTCTGATTACTCTGTACATTTGGTGGTGCTACATAGCCTTCCCGGTTTAGTGCTCTTTTGATAATTACCTTACCTTCTGGCTTTTCCTCGAACCTTCGTCCCAATACTCTACATCATTCTGGGTTGAGGCTCGGCTCTGATGCCTTTTCGTCCCGTAACCAGAGCTTTTATATCGAAACCGGCGTTCCGTCTCTACAGTATCAGTGATTCTATTACTTTCGCTACGTAGCACGGTCCCTACAACATCTTCACCCCCGCTTGAGCACGATTTGATTACTGCTGCCTCTCGGGAGTCTTGGCTCTTCTCACCACATTCTTCTTCCTGTGTGGATGGCCAGTTTGCATGATTTTCTCTCGGTACATGTTCGTAATTATCTAGAGTTTGTATGTTGAGGCCGGCATCCATTCTGTACAGGATCGCAGTGATCGCTATTGTCCTCGCTACTTTGCGTAGTCCCTTTAAAACACTCTTGCTTATGTCGTACTTTGACCATTACCCCTCCTGTGGGCCTCTGTTCCCTTTCTGTACGTTTGTCTCTTGCAAATTCTCTCGGTTCGAGTTGTCAATATTTCTCGTGTCATTCAGTCCTTGCCCCCCATGGAGGGTCCCTCTTCCTACGTTTGTAGAACCTTAGCCTTAGTTATGCAGGTCATTACCCCCTCCTACAGTTCTGAAACGCCTTTTCCTTATTCACTTTTCTTCACACCCCGCTCCATCTCCGTCACAGATGGGTCTAGGTCTGCTGAGTGTAGGCTACTCGGGTGCAGTCAGGAAACACAACAATGTGTGTCGCCTTCCTCAAGAGACTAGCATCTTCACGGCTGAACTTGATGCAATTTTGTTTGCTTTTGTCAAAGGCTTTCTCACTGTAATTCTTCCCGTGTTGTAGCCGACTCGAACAGTGCTCTCATAGCTCGTCATTTAATCCTGTGGTCATCGAACTTCAATATTGACGGTTTATCTCCAGCAGATTTAAGACAGTCGAGTTTTGTGGGTTCCCAGCCATATTGGTGGTTTCCTTAAATGAGTGTGCAGACACTGCCATTAAGGAAGTTGTCCGCACCTGTCCCATCTTCTGTAAAGGTATTTCTTACTCGAATTTCTATCCAGTTATTTATTCCTCATCCTTGCTCATTGGCAAGGTCGTTGGTCTTCTGTAACTCTTAACACGCTGCATGCTCTTAACTGTTGTCTCCCCCATGGCCTTCCTCCTGCCACCGTAACAGACGGTGGTAAACGGCTCTAGCAAGGTTACGTATCGGCCAGACCCACTTAACTCGCAGGCCCTTAATGGAGCGCTGCCCCCTCCTTGTTGTCCAAATTGCATTCTCTCTTAAGGTCGTGCATATCCTTGTTTTTGCTTTTTGTCAAAGGCTTTCTCACTGTAATTCTTCCCGTGTTGTAGCCGACTCGAACAGTGCTCTCATAGCTCGTCATTTAATCCTGTGGTCATCGAACTTCAATATTGACGGTTTATCTCCAGCAGATTTAAGACAGTCGAGTTTTGTTGGGTTCCCAGCCATATTGGTGGTTTCCTTAAATGAGTGTGCAGACACTGCCATTAAGGAAGTTGTCCGCACCTGTCCCATCTTCTGTAAAGGTATTTCTTACTCGAATTTCTATCCAGTTATTTATTCCTCAATCCTTGCTCATTGGCAAGGTCGTTGGTCTTCTGTAACTCTTAACACGCTGCATGCTCTTAACTGTTGTCTCCCCCATGGCCTTCCTCCTGCCACCGTAACAGACGGTGGTAAACGGCTCTAGCAAGGTTACGTATCGGCCAGACCCACTTAACTCGCAGGCCCTTAATGGAGCGCTGCCCCCTCCTTGTTGTCCAAATTGCATTCTCTCTTAAGGTCGTGCATATCCTTGTTTAATGTCCTGACTTCCAGAATGTGCGTGGGTCTTGCTTCCCAACTGTCCCTCGCAGTCACCTATCCCTCGATAGTATCCTTGGTGAATCAGATGCATTTGATGTTATTCGCCTTATACACTTTTGTATAGGTGTATGTCACAAGTATGAACTTGTACTTGTATTGGCATCCTTAGTAATATTTAGCGTCTTTTGAATATCCCGCACGTCTAATGGTGCTATATAGCCTCCCCGGCTTGGTGCCTTGATTTGATAACCTAGTATGGAATGTCTGGAATAGCGTAAGTGTGTTACCGGAGCACCCATAATGATCTGTGTGGCAACGTGTGGAAAGTATTTCGCAGTGACCGACACTTGGTGGATAGACAGGAAAGACGGCAACCACTACATGGAAACCTGCAATATCAGGGCAAGATTTCTACCAACCTCATCATAACGACAGCAATCTATTACTAGACTAGTTTGTACTGAGCGGGAAGGTTGACTGATGGGTACCTCTTTCTAGGTCATCTGGTGTATGGAGAGTTAACATAACTTTAAAAACTTCATTTAAAAATTTCACAGCTGATTCAAGATGGGCAGTTTGGTAACACTGAAGGGCCGGCTAGTGACCATCCGTACTCCCTCTCGACCCACGTGCACTCAATGCACCTGCACCGAACTTGCACCCAAGTGCACCTGCACCGAACTTGCACCCAAGTGCACCTGCACCGAACTTGCACCCAAGTGCACCTGCACCGAACTTGCACCCAAGTGCACCTGCACCGAACTTGCACCCAAGTGCACCTGCACCGAACATGCACCCAAGTGCACCTGCACCGAACTTGCACCCAAGTACACTTGCACTAAGTGCACCTGCACCGAACTTGCACCCAAGTACACTTGCACTAAGTGCACCTGCACCGAACTTGCACCCAATTGCACCTGCACCGAACTTGCACTCAAGTACACTTGCACTAAGTGCACCTGCACCGAACTTGCACCCAAGTACACTTGCACTAAGTGCACCTGCACCGAACTTGCACCCAAGTACACTTGCACTAAGTGCACCTGCACCGAACTTGCACCCAAGTACATTTGCACTAAGTGCACCTGCACCGAACTTGCACCCAAGTACATTTGCACTAAGTGCACCTGCACCGAACTTGCACCCAAGTACATTTGCACTAAGTGCACCTGCACCGAACTTGCACCCAAGTACATTTGCACTAAGTGCACCTGCACCGAACTTGCACCCAAGTACATTTGCACTAAGTGCACCTGCACCGAACTTGCACCCAAGTACATTTGCACTAAGTGCACCTGCACCGAACTTGCACCCAAGTACATTTGCACTAAGTGCACCTGCACCGAACTTGCACCCAAGTACATTTGCACTAAGTGCACCTGCACCGAACTTGCACCCAAGTACACCTGCACCGAACTTGCACCCAAGTGCACCTGCACCGAATTTGCACCCAAGTGCACCTGCACCGAATTTGCACCCAAGTGCACCTGCACCGAACTTGCACCCAAGTGCACCTGCACCGAACTTGCACCCAAGTACACCTGCACCGAACTTGCACCCAAGTACACCTGCACCGAACTTGCACCCAAGTACACCTGCACTCAAGTGCACCTGCACCGAACTTGCACCCAAGTGCACCTGCACTCAAGTGCACCTGCACCGAACTTGCACCCAAGTACACTTGCACTCAAGTGCACCTGCACCGAACTTGCACCCAAGTACACTTGCACTCAAGTGCACCTGCACCGAACTTGCACCAAAGTACACTTGCACTCAAGTGCACCTGCACCGAACTTGCACCCAAGTACACTTGCACTCAAGTGCACCTGCACCGAACTTGCACCCAAGTACACTTGCACTCAAGTGCACCTGCACCGAACTTGCACCCAAGTACACTTGCACTCAAGTGCACCTGCACCGAACTTGCACCCAAGTACACTTGCACTCAAGTGCACCTGCACCGAACTTGCACCCAAGTACACTTGCACTCAAGTGCACCTGCACCGAACCTGCACCCAAGTGCACCTGCACCGAACTTGCACCCAAGTACACCTGCACTCAAGTGCACCTGCACCGAACTTGCACCCAAGTGCACCTACACTCAAGTGCACCTGCACCGAACTTGCACCTGCACCGAACTTGCACCCAAGTACACCTGCACTCAAGTGCACCTGCACCAAACTTGCACCCAAGTACACCTGCACTCAAGTGCACCTGCACCGAACTTGCACCCAAGTGCACCTGCACTCAAGTGCACCTGCACCGAACTTGCACCCAAGTGCACCTGCACTCAAGTGCACCTGCACCGAACTTGCACCCAAGTGCACCTGCACCGAACTTGCACCCAAGTACACCTGCACTCAAGTGCACCTGCACCAAACTTGCACCCAAGTACACCTGCACTCAAGTGCACCTGCACCGAACTTGCACCCAAGTGCACCTGCACCGAACTTGCACTCAAGTGCACCTGCACCGAACTTGCACTCAAGTGCACCTGCACCGAACTTGCACCCAAGTGCACCTGCACCGAACTTGCACTCAAGTGCACCTGCACCGAACTTGCACCCAAGTACACTTGCACTCAAGTGCACCTGCACCGAACTTGCACCCAAGTACACTTGCACTCAAGTGCACCTGCACCGAACTTGCACCCAAGTGCACCTGCACCGAACTTGCACCCAAGTACACCTGCACTCAAGTGCACCTGCACCGAACTTGCACCCAAGTGCACCTGCACCGAACTTGCACCCAAGTGCACCTGCACCGAACTTGCACCCAAGTGCTCCTGCACCCAAGTACACTTGCACCCAAGTACACTTGTACTCAAGTACACTTGCACCCAAGTGCACCTGCGCACGCCCACCACAACCTCCACAGCTCTTCTCCACTTTTCCCCAACTCCCCCTTCATTTATACATCTTCCTCCCTTTATCTCCCACCCGCCCCCCACTCAACTTCTTTCTCTTCCCTCAACTCTTCTCTAGCTGTCCCCGACTCCCTCCCCCCTCCCCTTCTGCATCAACCTATCTTCCTTCCCCTGTCCCCTCTCGTCTCCCTTCATCTCTACATTATATCCTCTCCCTCCCCATCTCTCTGACCTCTTGAAGTCCACCACTAACCCTACATATCAGAAAAAGGATCATGTTGGTAGGATAATAAAACACAGGTGGCGGAGGACAGGACGATGTTTCCCCTGGAGGAGATCGCTCGTGCATGGAGGGAAATCAGTGGGGAATCGATAGACATGAGGGGAAACACTAATTAAACTACAGATGGAACAGAGCAGGAGGAAATAAACAACTTCAGGCCATCAACCCGCAGGTAGTAGGTAATATAGCAACAGCAGGGACCTCTACAATGGGGGGGGTGTAACTTTTGCTGAACGCTGAGGAAGAGTCCAGGAAACCATGTCCACGGTCAAGGAAGCTGCAATGAAAGTAACTTTACAGGAGCTAATGGAAAGGAAAAAAAAGAGCTGTAGTGTAGGCATTAGGGAACAAAAAGGTCCAGACAGGAAGAGTGGAGATCCAAGGACAAAGCTTCAGTGTCAGGGATGCTGAAATATAAATGGAAAGGGCTGATCATGCAGGCCGCGGCATTCCGGTTTGGACAACGCAACAAAAATCTATAAATGGCATCATTCAAGTTGATTGATATGGTGGACTCATTCAAGAATGAGGCACCAAAGAAGACATTCTAGTAAAGAGCAAACTACAAAATAATGAAATACAGAAAGGTATTCTCCAGAGTGAGGCAGGGTGATGGAAGGGAGCCATAGCTTCCAATACCAGAGGGGAGTGGGGAACCCAAATAAATTCAGGAACCCCAGGGAGAACTGACGAGGACTCCCAGATCCGATTAAACAGACTTGGTAAATACCGAGACGTGCACGGGAGATGGCGAAGCATCTCAATGAATGTCATCGGAGCCCGCAGCCGTAGAACCGCAGGGGGCCAGGGCAGACCGAAGTTTGGAGAGAAGAGATCATTATAGGGAAAGCAAAGAGTACAGAAACCCAAAGGACAAGATTCAAGGACAGGTTTACGAAGGAAAGATTGGGGAACATAAAACCAGAGCCAACAGAAGGAAAGTGGGACCCAGTTCGGTAGTGACCTGCAACAGGTCCACCACGAAGGTGAAGGACCGGTGAAAAATTCGAGAACGAACTTGCCGCCATCTTGCGATACGCTTCCAGATCTGCGGCAGGGGAGTTCGGACGTAATGGTAGTGCAGATGACCACATTCACGTTTAGCCACACGGATTGCCTTACGGGCCACCGTACTCTCTTCCGAAAGAACAGAAAAGAATCGGCCGTCTGCCGACGCATCTCTTTTCCAGGCTGCACGCTTACAGCTGACAGCCCGAGCACAGTCTGCATTCGGGCGTTTGTCAGAACATCACCCCAAAGGGAATGACGACAATTTAAATCGTCTAGCAGGAGCACAGGCCCTGGGAAGGAGTCTAGTAGGCGTTTCAGATCGGGAAGAGAAAGCGGGACACTGAGGGAGGTAAATGGAACAAACCATGTACCATTTTCTCACAAAGATACGAGCAGCTTATAAATGTAAAGTGCCTCTATCCAATAAATGTTTCCTATCTTCATCACGCCTTCCCGTAATAGTTCTAAGACTCATGACCACCTCGGTGCAACCCGTTAACACCAAATCTATCCAGCGGTCCACCCCAAACACGCATTCTATGTTTAACATGCCGTTCTTTTTAATTAGAAATTCTCATAAATTAAGAGATTTTCATGCACTTATTAGGTTCCTTTTCATATTTTTCAACTTTAGAACGTTGGCTTAGCATTTACATTACTCTGCTGACGGCTTTTGTTAGAAGCACAACACTTGGTCTGGAAGCTTTAAGGACGTAATAGAGCCCGTCCTCAAAAGGCCAAAGTCCATGTACCCGCCAAACCTCGTTTATGAATAAGTAAACAATTATCAAAGAAGGCACCAAGCCAGGAAAGCCATATAGCCGTTTATGAATGCAAAACTGTACATTACGTCTGAACACTTCTGGAACGAGTACTTCGCTGACGACTTTTTCGAAATCTACGCTGTAAATACTTCGCCCACATACTATAAATAATCGTCAACAGGACCTAAATAGCCTAGCCGATGCCTTTAATAATAATCATAGTATGCCAAGATATTAATTTATATTGGAGAATTTCCTAATTTGGAATGAACAGCATGTTAAAAATTTATGAAGTTTCTCTCTCTCGGGTCGACAACTAATGGAATGGATTTTGTCCAAGGACAGCTTGCATAATCAGTTAAGAGTCTTTATAACCAATTTTTAACAAACTAGGGCGCCATGAAATGGACTTCAGGCTTTGTTTAGGAGGACGGGCTGCATAGTGGGACAAATTAACTTTAGTCCCACTTCCATTTTTCTGTAACTGGCCGGAGCATTTGTGGTAGGCATGATCACAGCCTTCAAGAGCACTACTTAAGAGTTCTACAGTGCCTGGTTTTGCCTTGCATAGTGGCTACCAAAAAATTCGTTGGTTTCTAGAAGACCAAGCTTATACAAGTGAGAAACCATGTTAAAACTTGCCAAGGCAGGTTTTCTATTTTTTCGAACTCTTTCAAGATTCAGCTACTCTTAACAAAAGTTCAAAGTAGCACGGGCTATGGCGAGCCCATAGTGGACTGTCCTCAAATTATCATTAACTACATTAAACCAAAACTTAACCTAAATTAGTTTAATGAAATATTTAGCCATTACTCAAGTTTACTCTATATTTTTTTTACAACAACGCAAGAGTTTTGTCTTAAGAATAAGTCATTTATTGAGGACGGTAGCCGTAGCCGCTGTTAACGTAGACAGTGTCCGTCACTGTCCGGTAGTTGGCGAAGGTAGTGCTCTTCGTGTTAATATTCGTGTGTACCACCGTCGCCGTATACGTCAACCTGCAACACAAAATACGCCATTAACATAAGATAATAATGTTACCAACACCCCCCCCCCCAGGACCACACATACACAGTGTATTCTATACTTACACCTGGGTGGCCGGAGTGGTGTAGGTGTACTGGCTGATTATGTAGGACGTGTGAGCGAGAGTCACGTAACTCAGTGACGTTTCCGTCACGATCCTGAAGTCAGACTTTACTTCCGTTAACGTTACGAACGTCGGCCGGACAAAGACAGAAGTCTTGAGAGCGACCCGGTCATCAACGGCAGTCTGTAGTACCTGTGTTGTAGAAGGGAAGGTTATAAGCAGAAGATGATGCCTGTGTTATTATCGTAACATGGCACTGTTACTGTAAACTTACCGAGCGTGTTCCGACGGTGACAGTCTGCACGCTGAAGGACGTTAGGGTTACTGCCACGCTGTTGAAGGCTTGGTCGGTGACAGTGATGCAACGGTCGATGGTGACAACTTGGGTGACAGTTGGGTGGAAGACATCGTCCACCCTCCTGACCTGAGGGACGCCAACAGGTCTGACACTTCCAGCAGGTCCAGTGCTGCCCACTGCTACCCGCGGGACGTTCACCTGGTCCAACCTGCCACCGCTGAATATGGTAGCTGGACCACTACCGACGCCCTGGCCCAGAATAGGACCACCAAAGACACCCTGGCCGACATTAGGTCCTGGACCACCGAAGACACCTTGGCCGACATTAGGACCAGGACCACCGAAGACACCCTGGCCGACATTAGGACCGGGACCACCAAAGACACCCTGGCCGACATTAGGACCGGGACCACCGAAGACACCCTGGCCGACATTAGGACCGGGACCACCGAAGACACCCTGGCCGACATTAGACCTGGACCACCGAAGACACCCTGGCCGACATTAGGACCGGGACCACCGAAGACACCCTGGCCGACATTAGGACCGGGACCACCGAAGACACCCTGGCCGACATTAGGACCGGGACCACCGAAGACACCCTGGCCGACATTAGGACCAGGAAACGAAGACACCCTGGCCGACATTAGGACCTGGTGCTACATCACTGCGAAAGTCTTGGGGAAAATAACGTCCATCAGCAAAACTTCCTCTGTGCTGGCCTGCGTCAGGCACGAGGTCGCTGCCAGGGCCCTGGAGGATAAAGGATTTTTAGCCGCGCTAGGTTGAGCGCTACTCGGCAGGCTCCCGATTGCTTCAATTAATCCAGGAAGTGGTCGACTAGCATCCCTGGGAATACTGTCAAAACCAGGCGAAGTACTAGGGGACTCCGGGACACCCAGGGTCTGCAAAGTTAAAATGTAAAAAAAAATACATTACCATTTAAAATAGTTATACTTAC
The DNA here is from genome assembly GCA_020271785.1 of Procambarus virginalis. Taxonomy (NCBI): domain Eukaryota; kingdom Metazoa; phylum Arthropoda; class Malacostraca; order Decapoda; family Cambaridae; genus Procambarus; species Procambarus virginalis. The sequence goes on from WNGS01084688.1 coordinate 12,387, forward strand.
AAGAGTTACTTTGAAAAGCACAACTTATAGCGGCAGTATAAAATTTTTTTTAATCAACAATTTACAAAAGAAAAATTTTTTTAGTTTACAACAGCGAGAAGTTAACTATGCCTGTAATGGTTGGTACTGGCTCGTCACACCGGCCACATAGAAGATAGAGGCCAGCAGTATTGGAATAGAACACCGCATCTGCAATATGTAGACACTGGTTAAAGAACCGAATATACCCGGTCCGAACAAAAATTATAGTCAGATTATGAAGACAACTGAAACATACCATTTTTAGTTGCGTTAAACCTTAAGGATTACTTAAACTAGTGGGAGTAAAGGGGGGGGGGGGGGAAGGGGGGTAAAAGAATTTTAATAGCCATTAAATTTTTTAGTAGATTATAGACAATGACATGGCAATCTTTAGAAATGAGTGGCAGACCATTACAACTATAGCTCTTTGAAGGCCAGAGTACAGATGTTTGGTACAATATCTAGGAAAGTAATGGTTCCCAGTCGCCAACTGCGTTAAATCTGAAACAATTACTTTTTACCAGTCTGTTTCAGACATTCTTGCCGGTCTACTAATAACTAGGGAAAATATTGTTCAGGCATTTTTATACCCATCATCAGTATTAGGATTACAGCTTTAAGTATTAAATCACTAGTTTAAGAGCAAACACTAGGATGGTTAGGTCATAGTATTATACTATGAGCTATCCAACAGAATACATTAATACCATCTAAAATTTTAAGGCAAGAATAGGAATTTGAGGGAAAGGGAGGCACCCTTTCTGGTAGCATTCTAGCAGTGAAATTTAATTGAGAAATGCTTCAAGGAGGGGAAGCCAGACTCCAAGGGGCAATCACGTTCCTCACGGAACCAAATTGTTATTTTAAAGTAGTAAAAAAAATAGGGGGGGGGGGGGGGTTGTCTAGTTATCCTCCATGCGACATGCTCAAAGTCACATAAAGGCACTGTTGGAGGTCTGTAGGAAGAAACTCCATTGTTACAGGAGTTTGGACATGTCTACTTTTAAAGAACACTTAAATACTAGGGGTCAGCACCAATACCACCTTTGAGAGCGTGTTAAGTACTCAACCCTTCCTCCCACTTATAATGCTTTAAATCTGGGATGTTTTTACACAAATAAGCATTTAATTATATACTAGCTGTACCCAGCCACGCGCTGCTGTGGTTCAGCAACGCATGCTCATTACCGAGCCACAGCAACCCTCCCCTTTAACACCCCCCCCCCCACTAACATTTCCGTCCTCCCAAACATTCCCCACTCGCCTGTCCCCCCCTCCCCATTCTCTACACCCCTCCTCATCCCTTTCCCTTGTCTGATGCGTTCCAAAATGATCCGATGAAAACTGATCAGTTAAAGAATTGGATGAACAAAAAAAAAAAAAAAAAAGATTAAGTACTCACAAAATGAATGGTACGGTAAACACGGCTAATGCAAGTGCAATATCTAATTAATTGAATCAAAATGAAGTCCAAGTATGAAAATTCCATTTATCAATGCAATCCGAAATATTGAAAGGAAATCTTAACATTTAGTATAGCCTATAACCTGCGACGAGTACATAAAAACACGACCGTATTCTAATGGAAGGTTGTCAAAATTTCAAAAGAGTCTGAAGAACACAGACTAGCGATTTTGAACATTTATACAAGATCAAGAGGTAGAGTACAGACAAAAAAAAGGGAGGGGGGGGGGGAAAGATTTATGCAGCTGGGCCTATACATGGCTTTGTATTTTATAGCTAGTTCTCGAGCTACAATGAACAATATTGTAAGGGGTACAATACGAGGAAGTAATTGATGAAGTTAGAAATATCACGTATTATGTTAATACTAATAAACTAGTAAGACTTTATTGCAAAGTCACTACAGTACGATTAATAGGGGAAGTTTTTGATTATGGCCAGTATCGAAGTCAAGGATGGGGCCATCCCATTTTCCCTCCCCCCGAGCAATTAGAGAATTTACCAAATTTTTTTTGCCGTTATGAAACGCTAGTCTCAAAGTACTACACAATTAAAGTACTAACTAGAACCAAGTAAATTCCATTCTTTAGACTAAAAGGAGTAAAGCTTAGACAAATCCCTCATAAGTACTTCAAGGGCCCTTTTTACAAGGCTGTTTAGAGATCCAGGTTGAAGAGTTTTTTTATAAAAAAAAAATTCATTACCCAAATATTCCATAACATACTATAGTGCCACCGCCGATGTTTCTATTGTCAAGTGCATAATTTCTAGAGTACGGTTAAAAATAGACCCCCCCCCATTTAGTACTATCAAGAATCACCAACCATTGCTTATCATCAAGCTTAAAGTCTTAGTATGGATTAAAGTGTTCCTAGTCACTACAACAAGATAACGTCCCCGGAAAATACTAGTTTAAGTAATGATTACAAACTATAGAGTACGGCGTGTCAAGGCTGCACGTATCACTTTGAATATGAAATTTAAGTGTTAGTTAATAAATATTACACGCTTGCCAAACAAAAACATCACAATTTTGATCAAATAAAGTGCAAGATAACACTTAACTGATTAAACCGAAATAACTACAATATTATACTATAAACTAATAACAAGAAGTCAAGAACATAAACTTAATACCTTCAAAGACGAGGACAGACGATGTTACTGGAGGGAAGGTGAGGAGGAGAGTGAGGAGCTGGGCCCACCTGCCCGCCTCAACACCTCCCTCACACCCTCCTCATGCTCGCTGCCTCTCATAATACACCCTTCTTTACCCCAGTATTTACACACTCACTCGTAATCCTCTAACAGTCTTTGTTTCCCTAAAGTTAACATCGTATTAGTAGTTAGTATATTTATTGTGGCACAACAGAACCTAACTGCCGGTGAGAACGAGGCAAAGTGACCATTATGGACCCGTAAGTGACACTCAGTGGCTTAGCACAGTCTTCCACACACGCCCCAACACCCCAGTGGGACAGGTGGTCCTTGGGTCGTCTAGGACAGTGTTTCCCCAACCGCAGATCTATGGACTAAATATTTCAAGGGTTGCATGGAACTAATATATTGTATGGTATTCTAACAAAATATGAACCCGTTATGAGTGTGTTGAACTCAATGTCTCCTGTTATCATATACACGCAGTTTTAACTGAGATTAACAGTGCAGGGCGAGTGACATATAAATGTGTGTATGTGTTACACCAATAGCTACTGTCAATTTTGCTGGCTATATCTATTTTGTTGTAGGACTCCACAAGTGAGAACGTGGCTGTTGGTGGGGTTACAGGTGTGAACGTGGCTGGTTGGTGGGGTCTACAGGTGTGAACGTGGCTGGTGGGGTCTACAGGTGTGAACGTGGCTGTTGGTGGGTCTACAGGTGTGAACGTGGCTGTTGGTGGGGTCTACAGGTGTGAACGTGGCAGTTGGTGGGGTCTACAGGTGTGAACGTGGCTGTTGGTGGGGTCTACAGGTGTGAACGTGGCTGTTGGTGGGGTCTACAGGTGTGAACGTGGCTGTTGGTGGGGTCTACAGGTGTGAACGTGGCTGTTGGTGGGGTCTACAGGTGTGAACGTGGCTGTTGTGGGGTCTACAGGTGTGAACGTGGCTGTTTGGTGGGTCTACAGGTGTGAACGTGGCAGTTGGTGGGGTCTACAGGTGTGAACGTGGCTGTTGGTGGGGTCTACAGGTGTGAACGTGGCTGTTGGTGGGGTCTACAGGTGTGAACATGGCTGTTGGTGGGGTCTACAGGTGTGAACATGGCAGTTGGTGGGGTCTACAGGTGTGAACGTGGCTGTTGGTGGGGTCTACAGGTGTGAACGTGGCTGTTGGTGGGGTCTACAGGTGTGAACGTGGCTGTTGGTGGGGTCTACAGGTGTGAACGTGGCTGTTGGTGGGGTCTACAGGTGTGAACGTGGTTGTTGGTGGGGTCTACAGGTGTGAACGTGGCTGTTGGTGGGGTCTACAGGTGTGAACGTGGCTGTTGGTGGGTTTACAGGTGTGAACGTGGTTGTTTTATTTTTTTATTGGTACAGAACAAAATTACATAAATAAACATAAAAGACAAGGCACCAAAATGCCACAACAAAACAAAATTATACACAACATATATTACAAGAAACAATACACTAACCCATCTCATGGAAACTATGATAACATGAAACCTACAACTTAGAAAAACTAAACACATTGAAGACAGTTGCACGAGGATGGTGGTCAGGGCGGCGAGCAACAGCACAGAAGGCGACGGCAGAGCGGGCGGGCACATCCAGATGGATCACGGAAGACTGGTACAGAGATGATCGCATGGAAGCCACGAGTCGACTGCACCAGGGACCGCAGCCTGGGGGCTAGCAACACAAAGGCCGGCTGTGCGAAGGGCAAAGACTCCACCGGCTGAATCTCTGGGGTCTGCAACACAGAGGTCGGCTGCACAGAAGTCGCTTGCATGGGGGCTGAGACAGACCGCCGCAAAACGGGGGCAACCTGGACTGAGTTTTCAATACCAGCACCATCGCCCACCCCTTCACCTTCCACCGCAGCTGGGGGGACAAACTCCCAACCCACTGATGCAACACCCGGCGGGGTTGCTGTTGGCCTGTGATATGGGAGTGCCGTTCCCCCCTGTCCTGAGGAAGGATACGATTGGCTCGTAATTTACCGAACAGGCGTCGTGCCCTGCTGTTGAAATTTTTGCGGGTGAATGTGGCGGAGGTCTGTGGAGTACAGCTTGTCGCCAGTCACCGGCTGTGGTGAAGTTCGGCTCCACGGCTGTCTAGTGGTGATTCGTGGATCGCTATGATGGGCGATCCTTCCCGCTGCCCGCGCGTGGTGGTTTTGTGACGGTGTCGGATCGATGCGGCGAGACCACATATGTTGCTATGCACTGGGCTTCGTTTGAGCTCCCTGAGGATCTTCTGCGGTGTTCCTTAGCCCGGTTTTGGCGGGTGCTGAATGTGCGGATGAACATATCCTCCGGGAGGTGGAACGGTGTTCCGAGTGGGACCCGCATGTTGGCGATGCACCTTAAGTCCCCTATACCGTCGTCGGTCCTGCTTATGGGGTTCTATGTCCGGGTGTTCTATGCTAACCAACCCTGGACTTGCTTCTGGTGCAAGTTGTCGGGGCAATAGGCTGTGGGTTGTGGTGCTGGCAGTGTCCGCCCTGTGAACCTCTTCCGGGAGGAGGACTTCCTCCTCCTGCGGGGCCTGGAGGACTCTGTGTGATGCCGACGTGGATGCTGTCTCCCCCCCCATTAGGTGGCCTGGTGGTGTCGCCAGTCTCTGTGGACCGCCCGGTTGGCGGTGTGGTTGTTGCGCCCATGGACTGTGCAGTTCTGCCCCTACCGCCCGCTTTCCTGCTTCCTCCGCCATGCCTGCCCCATCTCTGGCAGGCAGGGCGTCTTCGGTGGAGTGTGGCGGTGCATTGCCAGGAGCTGTGCTCCTGGCAATGCCTGTCAATGCCTGAACATCCCTGTGGATGTTCCTGCTTTGGAGTGTGGTATGGTACATCCAGTGGTTGAGTCTGCTGTGGTGTTGCGTGACCGTGTCCGGTCTCCAGGTGTTCCTGCTGTGGCACCTCTGGAGGTGGATGATAGTCTGGCCGACGAGTACCCGGTGTCGAAGTGTTCCCGTCGGGCTCCCTGTTTGTCTCCCCCAGCGGAGTGTCGCCTGGGCGGACGTGGTGGATGTAGAGTAGCCTTCAGCTGTCGAGGAAGGGGCTCTTGCGCAGCCTGCAGGTGGTGTTGCCGTCATTGTGGCGGGTGCCCCTGTTGCGGGGGTGGTGACTGGTATGGTGGCATCGGTCCCTGCTCCTGTGCCCGCCCCTGTGTCCAAGTGTGAGTGTTGCCCTGCCCCTAATGCAGCAGGCACGGTGCTGCCGGTCCCTGTGTTGCGGCCCTCTGTGGTTCCACCGGCGGTGCCTCTGCCTCTTGTGCAGCCACCCTCCACCCTCCTGTGCAGTCTTCTATGTCTCAATCTTCTGTGTTCCAGCTGAATGTGCCCCTGCCCACTATGCCGATGCCCTGTAGTGATGGTTCGTCGCCTTGGACACCCGTCATCGTGCGCCTGTTTTCAATGTGTTTAGTTTTTTCGGTTTTGTGTATACCTATCTCTATGTGTGGCCTGGGTGCCTGGTGTTGTTTATGTGGATAGTTGGCCCGTCCTCCGTGTGTTGTGGTCGGGTCCGTGAGTGTTTTTTGCGTGCATAGCCTTCCCGGCTTGGTGCCTTCTTTGATAATTACATACTTTTGTGTGCTTGTGCTGTGTTTTGTGGCGCTGTGTGTGGCCCAGAAGTTTCCACCATGTGTGGGGTTGGTGGCCCTGTTGATTGTACCGCTTCCCTTGTGGAAGGATTCCACTTGCTGTGTTCCGGTAGTGTCCTGTATTTCTCTTTCTGCGTATATTCATGCGAGATGTTGGCTTATTCTGTTATGGAGCTTCGGTGCCTATCTTCTTATATTGCCGTTGTCAGCTGTTTTTTTTTATTTATGTTTCTGTATTGTTTTCATATCTTTGTGTTTTGTTTTTCTGTGATTTTCGACTGTTTTACTGTGTTTATGTTTGGTTGCCAGATTTACCTATTTTGTCTCTTTTTTTTTGTTACTGTTTTGTGCTACTTTCCTGTTTATTATGTATTGTGCTCTTTTGTTTTGTTACTGTGTCATTGCTGCTTTATTTGTTTTACTTACTGTGATGTTTATGTTGCGCTCTGGCGCCTCGGTGTCTTTTTTATTATGTATTTATGTATGATTTACTAATACAAAAAAATGTTATTGTGAACATTTATACTTTATAATAACTATTAACGTCCAGGATGACATTGTTCAGAATATTATTCTGCACAAGTGGCGTCCTCGACGATCACCACGTGACGCCGGACGGGTCCTCGGCGGTCCTCTCGTCTTCAGAGCAAGACTTCCCATCACCTTCCTCGCTCTTCCTGTCTCCGTCTCCCCCAAGGTACTCCTCCAGCACCTGGAGTATAAGTCTCAAGACGAGTCTTATAGGATGTCAGGCGGTTCCCAGTTCCTTCCTCCACGGCCTCTACAGCTCCGACCTCTTCAGTTATGCCTGTTTGATCTGTATGTTTACCTTGAGATTTATAAGCTTATAACTGTCTTATCGTAATCTCCGCCTCAGACGACCACAGCCAGACAGTAAGGAAGGCAACGAAGACCGTCTCGGGGCAATAAAGAACATCTACAACGACGGGATAACACAACCAACATTGCCTCTCACCACGTCAAGTCTGTCACGTGACTCAGAGCCTCTG